>BSXT01000951.1:0-24643 GCA_030267785.1 Phytophthora fragariaefolia | reverse complement strand
CATAATGCCGTCTGCCACCAACATCCCCCTCGCCAATGTCTCCACCTCACTGTGAGCTGGCGCGTTGTCAGTCACGATGACAATCTTGTTTGTGGGGGCCAGCTCACTGTACTCCTCCGTCCTCAGCGCAGCAGTGAACGGATCCGCGACGAAGCGGGCATTCTCCTGCTTCGTCACAGATCCGGCGTGAGGACGCATAAGCACAATGCCCGTACCAGAGGAGACACCGCCCTGAACATGCAGGTAGGCCCCCTGCGATGAGGTGAGCGCCACCGTAGCTCGCTCACCAACGCGCAAGTACCCCTCGTTGCGTGAAAGGTACATGTTGAAGTCCGTTTCCTCTTGGAAAACAACCATGTCGCCGCGCGACATGTGCTTCTCCAACTTCTCCACGAATTCCTTCCTTTTGTCTTTGTTCACTGTATTGTTCATAGTGATCTTTTCGATGCGCAACTTTTTCAGGCTGTAAACCATGCCCTGCAGAGCACGATGGACGGAAGACGTGCTCACAGTAACGTCTAAGTCGCTGCGCAGCCTGTCACGCATCAGCTCGCACGTGTGGCGGCAGTCCTCGTCGAGGTACTCCTCCAGCTTTCCCATGACCTCGACGGTCATCTTAACTCGCGCCCCACGCACACCACCGTGCGTCTTGGGGTCGCCGTCTGCATTAAGTACGGCACGACGGGCAGTACTGTAGGGGACGTCGTTGTGGGCTGCGACCTCGCGCCAGTCTTCGCCGTCCTTGTAGGCGCGCACGACGCGGGCCTTGGCTGCCGCACGCTCGTGTTGGCGTTGCTTGTTGGTCGGCTTGATGGAGGAGGGCATGGTTGTGTGGAAGACGACAGATTCGGAAGTGAGGAGGTACTAGGGGCTGAGCCACGCCGATACAATGGTTGGTGTTGGCGGTAGCAGTTTTGGCGCCAATACGGTTGGCTGTGTCCACTTGATTGGAAACACGATTGCGCAAAAATTCACTTTGTGAAAAATGTATTTTTTCTATCAAAAAACCTTTGTTGAAGTTTTTGCACAAAATCGCTTCTGTTCACTTGCTTTGGTAAATGTGCTAACTTGGTTGGGAAATGGTGTAGTATCTAGCATAACTACAAGTATGAAGATCGATAGGTTTACATTAAGGTGTACATTCTGACGTAGTGATACATGTACAAACTCTATATAAACCAACTTCACTTTTGGTATTAATAAGACAACATAAATAATATTCCAACTATTAATAACAAAACACAAAAGTCCACCGGAGCGAAGCGGAGGTGGGCCTGCCCTGTAGTGGAGCGAGCTGGCACAGCGAGCGGAACGGTTTGGGACCCGCCAAAAACCCACCGCCGCGTAGCGGCGGCGCTCGGCTAGTTTTTATCAAGTTGGTTCTGCCACTACATGTACGGTAGAATACTTTTGACCAATCACACCATTTATGACCTCTTTCGATAAATAGATCGTTCGTTGTACATGTATCATCCTCCTGATAAATATCCCCTGAATGTAACGTGCAATAATCAGTCCATGAAAAAAACTCAAGAAAGCAGCTGTACCGCTTTGGTGGCACCGCTCTCGCTTCCTCGCAGCAATGGAGTGGCTCTTCGGGTCGTCGTCGGGCGCGGCCCCGGGTGTGAGCGCCAAGCTGTCGGCGTCCAGTGCGCAGGGCCGCAGCGCGCCGTCGCTCGAGGACGACTCGTGGCACAAGAACCGCGGCAACGAGCTGTTCAAGCTGCGCGATTTCGAGGCGGCTGTGCGCGAGTACTCGCTGGGCATCGCAAGGCTCCCGTCGGCCACGCTGCACAGCAATCGCTCGGCCGCCTACTGCGCGCTGGGCCAATTCCAGTTGGCCAAGGCGGACGCCGACGCAGCCATGGCGCTGGACCCGGAGTGGGCCAAGACGTACTCGCGCAAGGGCAAGGCGCTGTACGGCATGGGCGCGTACCGGAAGGCGGCGGACGCCTATGCGCGCGGGCTGGAGCTCTGTCTGCGCGGCGCGGTGGGGGAGGCCCAGCAGAGAGATACGGAGCTCGAGTTAGTGGCTGCTTCCTGGCTGGGCGTGGGAGAGAGAGAGAGAGAGAAGTAACTTGCAGTGCTTTCTGCCTCGTGCTTCTCTTGCTTAGGGCGTTGAAGCGCCAGACGGACAGCCAAGCGGACGCGTATCTTCGCCTGCTGGAGGAGAACAACCAACTCAAGGTGGGTGGGGGGCTGTATGTATGGATATGGTTGTGCAGACTATTAGCTGGATGTGACATGTGCGTCGTGTGGCAGCGGCAACTTGAAGACTACCAGCACATGTTCGGCGAGTGGACAAAGAAGGAAATGTGACCCTAGCACTATGTTTTAAACGTTAGTATTCGCTGCGCTGCTTGATTTTGGCTTCATCCTTTAACTTTTTCTTCTTCTGTTGGAGAAGCAGCTTTCGACTCAGTCGCTGCTGCGTCTTTCTGTTCTCGCGCTGCCGTAGCGCAGCGTCTTGATAATAAGCGGCATCGGGGAAGCCGCTGGCCCAGAGGCGATGGTCCAGGTTCAGTTTCTCGACGCGGGCGTCGGGCGTCTCCCACGGATCGAACGTCTCGCTCTGAGCAAGAATTTCCTGAATGGAGACGCGGACGAGTTTTGCCACACGCAACAACTTTCCTTGAGATACGGGTGCGAGCTCACCCAGCGGTTTCACGTGTAATGCGAGTTTCTTGCCTAGCTGGATTAGCAAGTCTCGGCAGTGACGACAGCGGGAGATAGCAGCAGAACGATGGACTTCTGATGCAGCTCGAATGAGCTCCTTATCCCGTGCCAGTGACAGATACGATATTCGATCGTTGCAGTCTGCTACCACCCTAGCAATCTTCTCCATCATTAGTGTGAGATCCTCGCCAGCTAGTCTACGATACTTGTCTTCCAACACGAGGTCGCCCAGCTTTGCGAGCTGACGTGTCGCCTCAGAAGAAAGCCCCGAAAGGGGAACGGAGATACTAGTGCAGGTCTTCATAGTATCTACAGCCGCACATCGAATCATTTCGGCGCTGGTGTCTGGGGGGCGCGTTTGCTCCTCTTCTTCCTGTTTACTTGGGCGTAGGTAAATAATATCACGTTCTTCGTGGGCATTACACCCTTCATGCATGCAGATTCGACAGCGCTGAAGTAAGGTGTCAAGTGCTTCTTCAGATAAGCAGAGCACGCTTAAACCACTATTTTCTGCTGTGCTGCCCGTGCCCACAAGCTCTTGTTGCGCAATGCGAGCTGAGAATGGGCAGGGTAAAGTGGTTTCCGCGTTGGCCGGAGTGCAGTCAATTTGCAAGACTTGATCTGACAGCTTCGCGGTCATGACAACCCTGGCATGCATTACTTGGTGCGGAAGCGTATGAATGGACTCCAACTCACGAGGTGTAGCACCTTCTTGTGGATGAATGCGACAGAAGCTGCGTCGAAATGCGGCTAGCGGGATCTGATCGCTGCTGTCACAAAACGATAGCATCTCAAGCAGTAAATCCCGCACAGTATTGTTGAGTTCACTGTCTCCGTCTCCTATGTCGTTCGTAAGTGAATCGCATGGCACGAGCTGACCGTGTTGTTCTTCAAGTTTGCAGAAATCAGCGTTAAAATCACTGGCACCGTCAACAGTATCATCACTGCTAGGGGTCCCATTCCCTAGAACGCCTACACACGAATTGATGCCGGCCATTCTGGTAAAGAGAATAACTTGGTCGGCCGCGAGATCATCCGACTCGACTGCATTACTTCTATGGGCTGTACCATGTTGCTGTGCCTTGTGGCTTGCATCTCGAACGCCATCAACATCAATTCCGGCTGCTACAGCAATGGCACTCACGTGAGACAGAGGGTTAAAAAGCACCGATGTCCGGGGTGTTACAGTAGTCAATTCTTCTGGAGGCACGAAATAATAGAGCAAACTGGATTGCCCACCCTCTGTGGCAGAATAGGATTCTTCGACTGTCTTCAGACTGCCCAGTGCTTCTCCAATAGAACACACACGAAGCTGGTAGTCAGCGAGGAACACGCGAAAAAAATCTTCAGCTGATAGAGGCGGGAGCGAGCTACTACTACCCACCGCAGTCACGTCACGAGACCACCGCGACAGGTCGTGAAAATGTTGCTGCCACGTCAACAAAAATTGTTCCGCGCCTAGGCAATCGTCGCAATAGCATGGCATGGGGATTCCATCATGCGTCGGAGGTACACCGGCCGGTAGGCGACAGTTTTTCAACTCGCGCTGGCGCTTTCGCCAGCTCCGGTATGTATTCGTGATATTAGCCGGGACTGTGAGCGCGTATAGTGTGCTTTGAGGTGCTAGAACCTGACCACATTTAGTGGGATCGATAGCTAGCTTGACACCGGTGGTGCTCTGAACAATGCGCTGCTGGTTCCGAAGATTGTTGTGTGCTAACGCAGCGAACAAGAATACCGCCGAGCGCGATGTTTCTCTCTTGTAGAGAAAGTTTGTTGACAGAGATGACAGCTTGGAAACGGCGACATACCGAGGGTTGTCGTGGCTGCTATCTTTTTGAGCGAGCAGTCTACCGAGAAGTGCCTGCGCCTGTGGAAACATGTCTGCAAGTAGAGCTAGTGACTGCAAGATGCCGTTGCAGTCATCTAGCGCTGGAGTGGCAAACAGATCTGCACACAGCTCATTGAGCGTGCACTGCAACTCCAAGCCCAAGGTGCTGCTATGCATTCAGCCGAGTTCTTGATTGATCCGAGCCGTGCCTACCTATCTGCTGTACTTGGTCTATTCGCCGATAACGAGGTGCTGTCCCTCATATTTATAGTTATCCCCACTTGCTGCAGCTAACGAGTGAAGCTGGAGGGCGAGTAGCCGATGCTCCCGTAGGAGCGAACGTGCGATCCCTCTGGATCTCGCAGTAAATATTCGTGAATGAAGTTCAAAAATCGCAGGGCGTACTCAGCTGGAGGGAGTGCCGTGATCTGCCGCTTGTCGACTACAACAGCCAACAAGCAGTGCTGCATTTTCCATCCGATATTGTAGTGCTGCAAAATATCCACGAAACCGAGGTAGTACACGGCGGATTGGTCCGCAGATACGACGGCATTGTGCGCTAGGTTGTCCATAACCTCAGGCTCAATTCGCTGGTTGTAATGCCGAATGCCTAGCAGGCAACTGTAATCCATGATCCCCAGCTCTTGGAGAAACCCACAGTCGCTCGTCACTTGAGCGAGCAAGTTCGCACGCGTCGTGGGGTTGACATGAAGTGAAGCGCGGCGAGTTACGAAGTCATTGTCATATCGAAGCGAAGGGCGTGAGCTCCCGCGGCGTAAAAGCGGTTGTTTTTCTGTTACATGCCCCATTTCACTGTCCATGCTTTGGCTTTCACTCGAGTTGGCTTCGTCTTCGTCGAGAATATGCACAACCCCTTCGTCTTCTCTTGTGCTTCGGCTCCACTCGCTCGATACTGGTGTTGGGATTCCTTCTTGATATCGGAAATTGGACTGGTGGAAAATTCCCTTCAAGTCGTAGCGTTCGTCGACAGGTCCATCCGGGAAAATGTTCTCCATTACAACAAAAAACATCTTGTTCCACCCTACTGGGAGCTGCATGGAGTGACAGCCAAGAAAGCGGCACAGAAGCGAGTTTGGCTGTTTCAAAATGTACTGGTGGAATAGAGGAAGCACTTCAAGCAAGAACGAATGTTCTTTCTTCGTCATGGTCTTCACCAGGTACTTGCGGTCACTGGTGAAGTAGAACAGCATTCCAGACTTGCCTTCCGACGCTCGCTCCAGGAGAGTATCTGCAAACGACTGCTCATACATTTCGTTGTCGATCCCGCAAATTTCACGGATATTCTGAAACACTTTGGGAGCGTAATCGGTAAAGCCCAGCTTCTCGTAGTACCGATACTCGCCGTTGTACACTGTCGTTGCCAACCGTTTCTTCTCGTGATACAGACCGGCTGACCCGCCCTCCTCCATCTGCAAGAAAGACAGCGCCGCAGTGCGATCCAGAGAGCCAAAACGATCGCGAGCCAGACTGAGCAGCGGAGAGCGCAGACTATCCGCCGGGGACTCGGTGATGCTGCAGCGAATTCCTGCCGTGGTGTAGCGCATCAGATCCTTCCTCAGCGCCGCGCTAAAGTGTTCCGTGCTGGTCGAGTCGCCCGCTCCTCGCTCGGCCTTGGACAGGTTGTTTTCGCTGGAGAAGTTCTGGTACAGCTCCGTGTTGAGCACCCATACCATGAGCAGCAGCACGGGGTAGGACCCGTACACGAGCGCGATCGCGAGCTCGAAGTGCTTGGCCATGTTGCCGTCGAACCGCTGGCGGTACGCCGCGTAGTACAGCGCCCCGCACGCGGCCCAGTGGCCGGCGAAGATGAGCAGGTAGCGGTAGTACTGCATGAGGCTGCGGCGCTTGGCGCGGTACGTGACGTCGAGCTGGCGCCGCACGAAGCGGAAGCTCGCGAAGAGCAGCACGGCGAAGGACAGCAGGCAGATGGCGGCCACGGGCCCGAAGAGGAAGACCCAGTTGGCCGCGTTGACCCGCGCCGGGTCGCGCGTGCGGCGCACCCAGCACACGTTGAGCGGCGAGAGCCCCGCGAGCTGCAGCTGGTGCAGCAGCAGCGCCGCCACGGCGCTCACGCCCCAGACGCTGCGTACACAGAGAGATAGAGAGCAGAGCACAGCAGTCAGCGCCCGCCTCACGCCGCGCCGCGCAGCCCAACGCACGCGTACATGGAGTGGTAGGCCCAGGCCTTGCAGCTGTAGCCCATCCACGGGTTCACGAGCGCCACGAGCAGGTCCAGCGCCAGCATCAGGTACCAGAGCGCGCCCGCCAGCACGAAGAACTGCGTGTAAGGCGCCAGCAGCGCGCAGTGCCGCGGGCCCAACGCGAAGGCCGCGTCCGCGTCGCGCCGCTGCAGCGCGAAGGCCGCGACGAAGCCGGCGCTGGCCAGCAGCCCGCAGCCCGCGTGCCACGCCACGAGGTTCGCCGCCGGGTGCTGCGCGCGCACGGTGGGCGCCAGCACGAACGACAGCAGCAGCAGCAGGTACACGGCGGCGCCCAGCAGCCCCACGAGCAGCCACGTCTGCGCGCTCTGCGCCAGCGGCAGCGCCTCGTACGCCCCCATGGAAGCCGAAATGGACCTGGACGACTTTTGAGGCGGCCTGGACGACTTTTGACGCGGCCTGGACGACTTTTGAGGCGACCTAGAAGACTTTTGAGGAGGCCGGGATGACTTTTGAGGCGACCTAGACGACTTTTGAGGCGACCTAGAAGACTTTTGAGGAGGCCGGGATGACTTTTGAGGCGACCTAGACGACTTTTGAGTCGACGTGGACTACTTTTGTGGACTACCTTTGAGTCCACCAGGACCCAGTTCCTAAAAACCGCTTTCTTTTGGTATACGCATGTCCGGAAGACAACCAAGCGCGTGTTGTCACTTGGCGTCGAGGCCGCTTCCTGCAGCGTCGCCGTAGCTGGCGAAGGTGGAGAACGGGGCGCGGCAGATGGGGCACTGCTCGATCTCCTCGAGGCACGCGCGGCACACGCACAGGTGGCGGCACGGCAGCAGCACGACGCCCGGGGGATGCTCCAGGCAGATGACGCACTCGCCGGCGCGGCGGCCGAAGACCTCCTGGGGGCAAGCACGAGACACAGGCGAAGCGGGCGCATTAGGCGGGAGATGCGACCCACGCGTCGACGGTCGCGTACCTGGGGGCGGAGGACGCCGGCGCGCGTGAAGTTGAGCTTCTGGACGACCACCGGGACGCGGCCGGGCCTCGCTGGCGTCGGGAGGAAGTCGACGGCCACGCACTGGCACTGCACCTCCTCGTCGGCTGCGTCCTCGGGTCGGGGCGAGGCCGTCGAGAGGCGGAAGCGCGGGGACGTCTCGACCAGCTCGGGGGACCCGACAACGACCACGCACGCGTATCGCCGGGCCTCGACACTGCGCGTGGAGGGGGCGGGCGGCTTCTCCTCGTCGCAATCGGTTGCGACGACGGAGGACTCGACTGTTGTCCCAGCGGAGGACTCGACGAGCAGCGCACGTGGAATTGCTGCCACGTAGTATTCATCACGTGCTTGCCTGGCGGAAACAAGCGCAGATGAGCTCGAGCGTTCAGGTCGGCACCTGCAGTACGAGCACGCCATACCTTGTCATCGCGCAACGGGCTCGATACGAGTCGTTCCTCGCAAAAAGACGCGTTATGCAAGGCCCCCCTGTCTTACGGGTGTCAATTCCTCTCTCGCCAGGATCTCGGCTGCTCTCGTCATCTAGCAGTCGATGAGGCGTGCTAGCGATGTCCAGGTCGTAAAACTTTCCTGGGAGTGAGCGCATGGCGTGGATCGCCGTTCGAGCTGCTCTTGTCGGTGCTGAAAGAACAGGGTGCCGTTGCTTAAGGGGCCAGTCCATCGAAGCGCTCGTAGGGGCCTGGCAGGCTCCTTCTAGCGCTTCGGCCTTGACATCCCACAACACTTGCACGACGCATTTTCGCTCGGACTTGACCTCGATAGACAGATGAAGTTGTGGTTGCTGTCCGTCCGAGGACTCAACGAGCTTGACCGACGATGCGATAACCTCGAACGGAACGCGAACACGTTTCATTGTAGTTGAAGCGATCTGCAGTTGTGTACGCAGCAACTGGTGGAAGTGCCGCATTGATGCATGCCGGAGTACGTGCAAACTACGACAAATGAGTTAGTTTGACGGCTCGACGAGCCTAAGGCTCCGAAAGCAATACCTTGGCCCCAGCTTCTCCAAGTGGATAATCTAGCCCAACAATTCGTGAGCGACAAAGGACATGGACCTCGTGACATCACCAAACGTACGGCATTCTGCTGGGCAGCATAGCGTGCTTCCAGGTAAGTGAGAGTTAGGCGCACAAGACGTATTAACCACCCCAGGAGTCCGCACAGCAACGCCACAACAGACAGGTTCCATAGCTCTGGGGAAAGCGATGGCGACTGCATTGCCGTTATCGTTTTATATTAACGCGTCACGCTCAAAAGAGCTATCCATAAATACAGAAGCAAGAGAAGCTCATCAATATGTGTGTTCAAGACAAGCCTTCAGTTGCAGTTGATGTGAAGATAACAGAGCTGCCACCGATGCGCGTGGTGGATGGGCCTGTCTTCGCCAAGCTCGGACCTGAAGCAGTTGTCCGAGTGACAGCTACATGCATTGCCTGGGCCAGGTTTCAGGAATGCACGAAGGTGCAGATCGCGGCCTCGGGTACGACACATCCCACCTGGACTACATAGACGATAGGCTGTGCAAAGTGGTGATTTTCTACTTGCGGCTCACGGAAAATTCTGTGAGCAAGAAAAACTCGTTGTGAAAGAAAAGGTCACATCCACATTGAAATTAGCAAGAAAAACTCTTTAGAGCAATGTGGTGCTGCTCGCCTTGTTCAGGAGACCGAACGCCAGCGAATCCATGATGCCAAGAATCTGCAGCAAACAGTAGCGGTATGCACTCAGTCGCCATACTCAAGGATCGGGCTCTGCAACGAATCGCAACTACGCACCGTGAACACGCCGCCTACAATAGCGCAGACGCTCGTCAGGAACTGAAGAAAGCCCACGCGGTACTGCTCAATGCGGAACATAATGGGAGAAAATGTGTAGCTGAACGAGACCACTACAAATTCAAATGGAACCAAGAGGGTTAGCCTCAACATATTCCCCGCGTACTCCATTCTGGCGAACGTACTCGGAAGGCCCTTGTCGCTCACAGGTGTGAGCTGGCGGAAGTGTTCCGTCGCGGAAAACTGGTTTGTGGTGACGCGGTCTGCGGAAAGGAACGTATACTCCGTCGGCACAACCTACAAACAGGATGGCCAAGTTGTAAGCACAAGATATGGATAGTTGGTTGGCACCCTCTATGGAATGTACCTTGAGGAAGTACTGGAATGAGCCACGGGTAGATTCGTTAGGCAGTTCCTTCTTGCGGTTGTTGAGCGGGTTCTTCATGTCCTGTTTGTAGGAAAGTAGTTTGGTGAGTAAGCAAGGAAGTTGAGCCGAGCCCAACCTCGGCAAACACCGTACCGGGTATGCTTCGCCGAAAGACAGCGAGCGAATGGTGTGCGAGGTGTCAAAGACCTTGAACGTGGCGTCCACCAGATCCTTGGCCGACAAGTAGCCCGAGCGGAAGAACTTTGACGGCGCAAAGTACAGCTTGCCCGCGACCTGCCCAGGAGCACAACTCGTCAGTAGGGTCAAGTCGTCCCCCGACCAGCCCGACCAAAGCCGCACCTTGGACACGACGAGGGAGCCCGTGATCCGGCACCCCTCGTTCACCTCTCCCCGGAGCACCTTCTCGATCTCCACCTCTTGGCACTGCGCGATCGTGTGGAGACTCGGCATCATCCAGCTCTTGCGTGCGTACGCCTCCTTGACCGACTCGCACGTGTTGCAGCACTAAGCCGCAGCACAGAAAAGAAAAGAAAAAGAAAAAGAAGACAAAAAACAAGCAAACCCCGTCAGTCTCCACCCACGCAGCACGCAGCGGGGCTCCGCACGCACCTCCCCGGGCTCCCCCGCCGAGTAGCAGCTGCCGCACGCAGGTCTGTCCACAGCAGCAAACAAGGTCAGCCGCCACTCCCCGGTCTCGTCGTCTCGTCCCCGCCCGCACTCACTTGTCCGTCTCGCCGTGCAGCTCCGTGTGGTTGGTGAGCGCGCCGCCCATGACGTCGTGCGCGCCCTCGGCCAGCGGCTGGCCGAGGTGGTCCAGCGGCGTCTTGCGGATGTTGTGCTGGATGTCGTGCTGCACGTTGCCGGCCATGTCGGCGGACTCGAGCGCCACCACGGAGCACGCCATGCGCGGGAACTCGACGTCGAAGTGGATGGCCACGGCCGAGTGGCGCGCGCCGTCCACCGTCATCTTGTCGGCCGTGTCCGTGGCCACGTAGAAGCGCAGCTCGGACGCCAGCAGCAGCGCCATGCACGCGAACGCCAGCAGCGAGAACAGACCGCCCTGCAGCGTGCGCACCTTGAACTCCTCGATCGTCTTGGGGTACGCGTCCAGCGCCTTGAGCCGCGCCGGCCACGACGAGCCGCCCGCCGCCATCGAGTCTGCTCCTCCTGCGTGTGTGCGTGCGAGTGTTGCTCCAACTGCGCTTCAAGCGCGCCGGTCGACCGAAGGTTGCCACGCGGCGCCAGCGCGTGTGGCGCACACCACTGTATCCATCTCGGTGGTCGCAGCACCGAACAAGTCAGTCTCGGATGCTTGAGAGCTTGGGGGTAAAAAAAGGGGGTTCGAGCTGTCAGTGACAGTGCGTCCCACCACCTCGGGCGGCGTACTAATCGCTCACGTCCTCCTTCGCTCATGCTTTCGCGGTGTATGCAGTGTACGATCCTATCTCAGCTCAGCTGAGTCAGCTGCAAGGCGCATGGTCGGACGCTACGCTGGCTGATCAATGATCAATGATCATCGGGATTTCGGTTCCTTGCCTGCCAGTCGTTGCTGCCCTCGCTCCCTCGCTTGTGCAGACCCCCTTGCTGGATTCTTGCGAATTTACATTTCTCGTATCCAATAGTGCGTCATCTATATACAGGCTGATAAAGATTATCATAATCGGTTGAGTGCATGAGATTGCGCGGGGGAATTCACCTTCGTTTTATTTTCGTCGCTCTCACTCACTACCATCTCATCACTCCGCATTTCGCGACAAAGTGAAAACGCCACAGTCGGGACTCGCTCGCAACGGTACTGCAACTAGAACAAACTGCCCCACGGAGGCGAATGGGGAACCAAAAAGACGGCCACGACCAGGCGCAGAAGGTATTATGTCACTTCAACTAGAATGATGGTCAAAATGTTGCCGTACTTAGCCCGAATTCGTGTCTGTAGCGATGGAAGCAGGCACTCGCGCGGGCTGCACAGACGATGGCCGAGGAGCGGCGCCAGAGCATCAGTGGAGCCAAGTTCACGACCTTGGCAGATGTGGTCCAGGCAGCAGCAGCTTTTGACCGCAATGGACGCATCCACTTGAATTTCAGCGACGATGACGAAAAGTACGACATCTCCGAGTTGCAGGCACGAGCTAAGCACCACGAAGCTGCCCATTGCCAGGCCAATCGGCACAGCTCCAAGACTGTTCTCGATGTCCCCTCACTCGTAATCTGCATCATGATCGTCGGAACCCACGGAGACGTGCAGCCGTTTGTCGCTATCGCTAAGAGACTCATCCAGGATGGCCACCGCGTGCGGCTCGCGACCCACGCAGTGTACCGAGACTTCGTCATGAGCCACGGTGTCGAGTTCTACCCGCTGGGAGGAGACCCCAAGGAGCTGGCAGCGTATATGGTGAAGACGGGCGGTCATCTCATCCCTTTTAGCCTAGAAGTGATTCAGAAAGACGTGCCGCGCAACATGCAGATGATCGAGGAGATCATCCATTCGACGTGGCCAGCGGTATCAGCGGCGGATCCTGATGGTGGGGGCCCTGGCATTCCCGGTAAGCCTTTTCGAGCGCAAGCTATCATCGCCAACCCGGTGTCATACGGACATATTCATGTGGCTGAACGTCTCGGTGTCCCGCTGCACATTATGTTCCCGCAGCCGTGGGTACCCACGACAGCATTCCCACACCCGCTTTCCAATCTGCCATACACAGGGAAGCCCACGAAGGTGAACTACATGTCGTACAAGCTGGTTGACCTGCTCATGTGGCAGGGCACCGAAAGTATGGTAAATGCGTTCCGCACCGACAAGCTTGGCCTACGAAAGATCCGTAAGGGTGATGGTGGCCGTGATATCCTGCTCGATCTCGCGATTCCTCATGCGTTCATGTGGAGCACTCATCTGGTTCCAAAGCCAAACGACTGGGGTAAGATATATGATGTTATTGGGACGGTCACATTGCAGGGTACCAGCTCTTCGTACACCCCTTCACCAGAGCTTGAAACCTTCCTCGGAGATGATGGAGGCCCGATTTTTGTCGGATTCGGGTCTATGGTGCTTCAAGATCCGAAGGGAGTCACGAAAATGATCATTGAAGCTGCAGATCAGGCGCGCGTGCGTGTGTTGGTTCAGTCAAGCTGGAGCAATATGGCAGGTGACCTTGTGGTCCCGGATAATATTTTCTTCTTAGGAAATTGTCCGCATGACTGGCTCATGCCGCGGGTTTCAGCGGTGGTTCATCACGGCGGGGCAGGTACTACGGCTGCGGGTCTGCTTGCGGGCAAGCCAACATTTATCGTACCATTTTTCGGCGACCAACCATTTTGGGGTCGTGCAGTGATGGACGCTGGTGTTGGCGTGGAGCCGTGCCCGATTTCCCAGTTAACGGTAGAAAAGCTTCGAGTTGCGTTTCAGACACTTGAAAGCCCGCAGCTTCGTGCGCGAGCAATCGCAATGCGGGACCATATGCGACGAGAAGATGGTGTTGGCGAAGCTGTCACTTCCTTCTATCGCAATTTGCCGTTGCATCACATGCGTTGCGACCTGAACTGTGGGCGAGCTGCAACGCTATGGAGCAAGAAAGACAAAATCCGTCTGTGCAATGAGTGCGAATTCGTGGTGACCTCCAGACCAAAAAACTCCCCAGCGGATATCGTGGTGTACACCTACGTGGACTATTCAGCACGAGGCCCAGAAAATGTTTTGGAAGGCGCGTCATCTGGAGTTGGTGCGCTCGCTCACGTGCTCGGGTCTGGTGTCAAGGACATCATTGTCAAGCCGCCGAGGGATATCGTCAAGAAGGTGCGAAGGGTGCCGTGATCGGACTTGTAAAGGGCTTGGGTGGGTTGATGATTAGTCCTTTGGTGGGGACCATGGTATTTGCTGACCATATTGCTACCGGGGTGTACAACAACTCCCGTGAAAAGAACGAAAGGAAGAAGGGGTCACTCATCACGGGAAACAATAAAGTGTTGAATGCGCTTGGGTTTAAGTCTCGTGGTGTCCGGAATGGGGCCATGAGTGCAGATGAAGTGGTTGAAGGGGAGCAGTCATTGCCTTCGCAAATTGCAATCGATTTGTCGCCCGACGAGAGAATCAAGCTGGTTGATCGGTTCCATGCGCTTATGAAAGAGCGCAAAATCAAAGATCAAAGATCATTCGAGACGCCAAGTGATAGTGAATCGGATTCCAGCTCCGGCGAACGCACAGAAGGTTCACAGAAAAGTGATGCAGAACAACTACCCAGTCAACAACCAGAAACCCAGCCAAACAACTCGGGGAACTTAAATGGCAAACCGCTACCTCCGAAGATGAACATTTGTATGATTGTGACGGGGAGCTGGAAAGGAAGCGTTCAGCAATTTGTTGCGATTGGATTGCGGCTTCAAACAGACGGCCATTTTGTACGGATAGCTACCAATAGTATTCACCGGGATCGCGTTGTGAGGGTTGGCCTCGCCTTTTATCCCCTCGGAGGCAACGAGTTTGTGACAGACAAGTTTGTACAGTACCTTCATCAGCATGCAGCGCAAAACAAGGTACGACGAAAGTCGTGGTTTTTGGATGGTACTCGTCATCGTGATCAGTTTTCGGAGATGAAGGGTTTGCGCGAGCTTGTCTTCTCTCTTTGGCCCGCGTGTGTGGAGGCAGACCCTCTGGAACCAGGCAAGAGCTTCCGCGCAGACGCCATCATTGCCCACCCGTATGCATTCGGTCAGTCAATTGTGGCGGAGCGCCTCGGCGTGCCCTTGCACTGCCTAAGTGAAATTCCATTGTCACGAACCCAGGCGTTCCCTTACCTCCCAAGTTCCAGCAGCGACTTCCAGCTATCATATCACTACTCAGTGGCCAATGAAGTAACTTACGATATCGTCGACAGACTCGTGTGGAATGCCGTGACCGATATCTTCGCCGACTTTCGCTATTTTCTGGGGCTCACAGGTAGAAGTACTACCAACAACTTTATTGCAGAGTGGCAAATTCCATGCACGTATCTGCCACGGCCGAAAGATTGGGGAAGTAAGATTACCATTGCGGGGTACGTCGAACTAAGCGTTGACCTCCCGATGGAAAACGTTGCTTTCAGTGCAGTTGACAAGGCTTTGCAGTCATTCGCTCACGACCACGTCGGAACACCGATCATCTACTTCAGTCTCACACGCAGTGATTGGGATCAGCGCCAAATTCGAGAGCTGGTAGGCACCCTAGATGTGGCTGTACAAAGCGCAAACGTCCGCGTTATTTTTCAATGCTTTGAAAGCAGCAATGTCCCACTTTCATTTTCATGTAATGAGAATGGCACAGTATTTACGGTTAACCATAACTTCCCCAGGCAGCGCATTCTTCCTCACGTTCATGCCACGGTGCACGACGGTGGTCTTTCGATGGTGTCAGAGTGCTTGGCAGCAGCAAAACCTGGGGGTATTGTGTCTCGTAACTGTATGCAGCGGGCGTTGGGTCAGGCTCTGGTATTGCTAGGTGTGGGAGTAAAACCTATGGAGGCGAATGACTTGATGTTGGCAAGCCTCGTTCACACTTTCCAAGCGTTGATAGACCCCAAGCTTGCCAACAGGGCTAAGTATCTTGCAGCAAAGTTAACAACATCTACCGCTGTCGAGGCAGCAGTGTCAGCCTTCTACAACAATCTCCCAGTTGCAGCCATGACCTGTGATTTGGACCCGACACGAATTGCTCGAGTATACGACGCGGTACACGGACTCAAACTATCATATGAAGCAAGGTTGGTCGTGCTCCAGATTACTAGCGATACGAAAACGCAGGTGACTTGAAGTACAAGCCACTAAAATATTCGTTGCATCATCCACCCAAGTTTTCGCTGCGACAGCTAGATGGAGAACGCCTTCACTCACCGACAGATGAAAATGCAAGGAAAGACAAGCCCTGCATAGTTTACTGGCATGGCCCCACCGCTGAAGAGAATGAGAAAATTGTTGGTGGTTCACCTCGCCAAAGACGTCCTTCGCTTTTGCGTGGACCATCAATGGCGCCAGTTGTCGTTGAAATGCCGATATTCGGAAGCTCACCAGAGGACCAAGCGAAGCACAGGGCTGTGATCAATGGGAAGTACGAGCAGATTTTGAGGGGCCGCGAAAGCGGTGATAGATCTTCAACAACAACGTTGGGATAATCCTCGCGTGTCTCGCTACAACAACAACACGCTGGTCGCTAGATTCTGTAAGGATAGTTCTCTATTACACTTGATCGAGTAGCCATAAAGGACGCTTGTGTCGAGTTACATCTGTATAAAGCAACTCCCAAATCTAAGACCAAGTTACAATTCATATTCCCAAGCAGATAGAAGAAGCAAACTCGGTTCTATCGTTGGGGCTCCCAGCGCCAGTTTTCTGCTACTATTCCACCGATATGTACTGTAGCTCTTCTTTTCGACGTCTCGCTTCGTTACCCACACCGAAAAATTGCATCACAGCTTCGCGCTTGCTCTTGCGTTGAGTCTTCTTGACGAGTCGATCATAGGCCATATTTGTAGCTCTTCGGACTGCCGCTTCCTCTTCACCAGAGGACCAAAACAATGCAATCTGGGCAGGATTGGCTGTGGGGCTGTTACCAGAAGAGCTTCTCGATGTTTGACTGGGGTTATCTTCTACAGTGTTCATAGCGAGATGAAAGCCATATCGGTCATGCATTGGCTTGACATCAGGCAGTGTGTCTGCTGAGTTTCCACGGATGGAGAACATTGGTGCGTGATCTCCTCCGAATCGAAGAGGCCTGTACGGTACAAAACCTTTGCTTTCGTCATATCTCGGTTGGATGGCCACGTGGGCTTGAAGTGACAGCTTGAGATGGTGGCGGGAGTCAAACACACGCGCAAGCTTCCCCGCATCCACGTCGCACCGCATCGCTTCTAGTGGGAGGTTCGTATAGAAAGCTGAGACAGCAGCACTGAGAGCTTGCTCGGGATTAAACGTTGTGGCTAAAGCCAGCACTTTGTCGCGGATGCTAGGTTTCGCCAGTTCTCCAAAGCAGGATGCAAGAGACTCTATTGTGCATGTTCGCCAGTCGATCACCGGCAAACCTACCTGGGCTCGTTCACAAACGCTAGCCATAAACTGTTGGTATGAGTGTGTACCACAAATGACAGTGGGTTTACCAGCAGATAAGCTTTCAGCAGTGACATCGGGCTCCCCCCAATGGATCACCCCAACAACTGCTTCCTCTTGGAAAAGTCTTGCATACGGTAGATCACTGGGGATTTCGAGCACATTGGTAGAGTGATAAAGTGTTCGCTGCTTGTCGCCAACCTCTCGAGTTTGGAACACAATTCGGATCTGGAGATCTGAAGGAGCAACAGCAGCAGCAGCGTCCACTTTCCGCAATAGCTCGCTCAAATCGTCAGATAGCATCGCTCTTGTGGAAACTCCGAAGTAAATGACTAAAGGAATTGGCTCTCGGCACATAAACTCTGTGAGGGCAACAGGCCACTTAAACCGCCTAGTTTCTTTCTCGCGTCTCCAGCGAGTTGTTCTACCAAGACCAGCACTGGAGCTGAGCGTCACATGACCAGCGATCGATAGTTCTACCCCCCAGTCCAATGGTTTAGGTAGCAATGCAGGATTCCAAAGGTAAATATGAGGAACTTCCCATCGAACTAGCGGGTCGAGGTGGTCGCAACGCTGGTGGAGGCCTATGTAGGCACGAAACTGGGTAAGTACTTCTGCTACGCAGCCATGCCACATTGTAGTATCAACGACGCCGTACGTGATCAAGTTGCTCTGGCATAGTGTCATAATTGGGGGATCGAGTCCTGCGACTGAGCACAGAGAGTGAGGAAATGAGTATGTTGGAGAAAAAGGTTCCAAACTTGCGCACTGAAGAGGAATTCCTAGCCGTTCTGCAACGTGCACATGACCGACAAGCAGAGGGTGCCAAAGTAGTGAGTCAGCGCGAAAGTGCTCCCCTGGAATATTTGTGCCGCCGCCATGCGGGTCTGATCCATATGCAGCGGGCCACAATGAGTACACCAGTTCTTTGAATGCTTGAATAGCACCGGTGCTGAGACGACCTGGCGTCGCCGTCCGAGCTGCATTTTGGCTTTCGAAAACAAACTTTGCGAAATCTTGAATACTCTCGGGGACCCCGGCAAGAGGGTAGAATTCAAGTCCTCGTGCCATGATCTCAGTTCTAAATCGCTCATTAGTAGCAATGCGAACGCGATGTCCCTGTTCCTTAAACTTAATCCCGATAGCGACAAATTGCTTTACGCCGTTGTTCCAGGTACCAACGGGGGCAAGACAAATGTTCATAGCTGGAACAGGAGATTGCCTGGTTACTTTGAGCTGACAGCTCGAGTATGCTTCCCATTCCTTTATTGTTGAGGGTTCTACGACATCAGCAGATTCACCGGGGAAGTTCAGCTTGATTTCTACCGCCCCATTCGGTGTAAGATGATTCGATTGCAGCGTGATGAGCGGCTCTTTGTTCGAATTCACATCCAGGCCTTCAGCTGCGGTGTTTGTACGACCAGTACTAACATCAGCATCCCGAAGGGTGATATCGTCACTATGGTGTGACTGCATAAAAGGAATCACCTTTTCCTGGTCGCGTGGGCTTTGGATGTCTGCGGAAATGGCAGAAGTCTCTCCGCCTTTGAGACTTCCACGTTGCTTCGCCCTTTGAGCCTTCAACAGGACGTCATAACGAGTGCAATAGCGATGCCTTTCGACTCGTCGCAATCCCTTCAGCATTTTCTTGCGGTCTTTCCTTTGCACGAATAGCACGGTGTCGACAGCGTTTGGACGAACTGCCAAGGAGAAAGTATTAGCCAGACCGCCCTCTATTCCTAATGCAGCCATCAGGTGCCGGTCAAATACGCTGTTTAATTTATGGTGGCCTTCTTCTCGGTTCGCATTTTTGTGGCCTGTAGCTACATGGTCTGCAAACAGTAGTGCCCCATGAATGGGTCGCACTAGTAAGTAGTACATCCCAGTCACAGTTCCCTTAGCGGCCCCCATGACACCTCCTTTCATTAAACCTTTCGCTGGCTGGGATAAAAATCCTGTGATGGCCCCGGTCAGCTCATGCATGAAGACAACAAGCCCAGTGGCAACCCCAGTCAGCAGAGAGCTTGGGCCACGAGCTGAATAGTCGACAGCATTATAGCGGATTAATTTCATGTGCTTGTTGCCTTGTCGCTCCTTAACGACAAAAGAACAGCGATCACAGAGCTTGATCTTGTCGTGCACACTCCACTGGGTGGCTATACGTTGGTGATCCAAGTCGCACCACATTTCATGCGTTGGAAGATGCCGATAGAAGCTGCGTACAGCCTCTTCAGCGCCGTCTTCTTCTAGCATAAGATCCTTCAATGCTTCAGCCTGTCTACGGAGGTCAGGATTTCCCAACTCAACGAAAGCCTTACGTAGTATCTCTGTTGTTAGTTGCAATATGGGGCAAGGTGCCACTCCGACCTTAGCACTCACGACTGCCTGTCCCCAAAATGGTTGGTCTCCGAAGAATGGCACGATGAAAGTGGGTTTTCCAGAAAGTAATCCGGCCGCAGTAGTACCCGCGCCGCCGTGATGTACGACGGCTGACACGCGGGGCATGAGCCAATCGTGTGGACAATTGCCGATAAAGAAGATATTGCTAGGGATTTCAAGATTGCCAGCCATATCACTCCAGCTAGATTGAATCAGTACTCGCACATTCGCTTGCGTGGCTGCTTCGATGATCATTTTCGTCGTCGCAAGGGGATCTGCCAACACCATCGAACCAAAACCAACAAATATGGGCCCACCATCGTTGCCAAGAAATTCCTCGAGCTCGGGAGACGGAGAGTAGATGGATGCAACCTCCTTCAGAGAAACAGTGCCAATGATATCGTATAGGTCTCCCCAATCTGCAGGTTTCGGAACGAGCCTAGGACTCCACATGAAAGCGTGTGGAATTTTCAAATCTAGCAGTAATTCCGACCCAAGGTCTCCTTTGCGAATGGGACGTAGCTTTAGAACGTCAGTCCGGAACTCATTAATCATTCCCTCCGTGCCGTGCCACATTATCAGATCCACTAACTTATACGAAAGATAGTTTTTCTTCAGCAATTTGCCTGTGTACGGCAAATTTGAGAGCGGGTGAGGGAATGCCATCGTGGGCACCCACGGCTGAGGAAACATGATGTGGAGCGGAACACCGAGACGTTCAGCCACATGAATATGTCCGTACGACACCGGATTGGCGATGATAGCTTGGGCTCGAAATGGTGGGCCCGAAACACCGGGCCCCCCACCGTCCGGGTCTGCGTCGGATACGGCTGGCCATGTGGAGAGGACAATCTCGTTAATCATCGTTCTGTTTCGAGGCACGTCCTTCGTAAGCGTCTCAATCTTCGTGGGGATAAGGTGGCCTCCTGTCTTAACCATATACGCGGCCAGTTCTTTCGGGTCACCACCCAGAGGGTAAAACTCGACGCCATGACTCATGACGAAGTCTCTGTAGACAGCGTGCGTAGCTAGACGAACACGGTGGCCATCGTGTTTCAGTCGTTGGGCAATCGCCAAGAACGGTTGAACGTCACCACGCGTGCCCACAATGAGAATGCAGATGCTCATCAGCGGTGGGACCGACACCAGATCAGCATCGCGCTTGGTTGTCTGGCATTTCTTGTTGTCTGCGTTCTGTCCCTGACTCGTTGAGTCGGATTGACTTGCATTTTCGGGGGCATCGGCTCGGGGCGTCTGTAGATCGATCGCATCTTCCGCTGGGAATTCGAGCTGAATGCGTCCGTCAGGTCTCTGAAGGGCCAGTACGGTACTGATCTTGTGGAGATGGCCACTCGTAAGCGACCTAGTACGGGTCGGTATGTTATCACTGGTTTCCACCTTGATGCCACGATGCATTTTCGCCTCTCGCGCAAGTCGGGTAATGATGGCTTGGCACAGTAGTCAATCATCCCACTAAAGTTAGCCCTGGTAATCACAGTCAGGGAGGAGATTGTCGGTTGTCAATAATAGCGTAGTGTTCCGTCACAACACTTCTGAATGGCGACACACATAGTGGATATGCGGGTGTATCCACAACGCGTGTCTGACAAGAGTTTCTTACTGCAATTTACCCTGGTCCACATGTTTCACTCTTGACGAACTCGTGGATTTCTGCATCTCGGTTGGGATTTTTCGACTGTCTAGGTCTAGGCGAATGTTGCACGAACTCGGACCATCTTCCGACATGAAAGATGAGAATCAACTTCAACGCCTTATCAGGCGGTGAAATGTATACAGAGTTAGCAACGTATCACGTGCCATGAACAGTGTATACGGGTAAGTACTGGCATCGTCCTAGGCTAGTTCGTCATGGTTCGTTCACTTTTTAGCTTTTCATTATGCATGAACGTCGGCGCCTTGATCACTCGACTCGGTGTATTCGCCATCAAGCCCTGCGCCTCCAAAACGACGTTGTGGTCTCCCGTGGCCTCGTCTTCAGCTCGGCAGCATTCAGCTCCAACATTTTAGGCGTCGATAGCAGAAATGGCCGATCATCCCGACTGGTTGGTGCCAGCCTAGCGGTACGACAATCGGAACTTGCATTAACTGCATTAACACTTAGTGCTTTATTGCGGGATTGCGGGGGCGCCGATCAATTAGTTATTGTACTGCTGTAATACGAGAAATGCCAATCCTTCAGTAACCCTACTTTTTTGGAAACCCCTGCTGGAGCGCTGTGGCTGGCCTATTGTTCATATATGGTTCGACGGAGTTACGTGTCATGTAGACGCTATGGACAGAGATGCGATGAGTTAGGTGAAAGGCTCAATCAGGAGGAGGCTATGATCTTTGTGCAGGAGAGTTTTCAGACCTTCCTCTCCGGATTGAAGTGTCGTACTACTTCTAGAGCTTGATCTGCCACGCCATTGTCGTCGTCGCCGTCGTCTCCATCATCTCGAGTGTGTGGGTGCTTTGGGCGGTGCTGTACGTGTGTTTCAAGCGCCAATAACTTGTAGTAGTGTCGGCGCCATGCTGTGTCGACACGGCTCTGGGGGTGGGTATACGGCAAGCTGTACTACAAGCCCGCGGCTCTGAAGGCGTTTGGGATACTGAAGATGGAAGAGGAGGTACACAAGTTGCACTGTTTCGCTAGGCCAAGCAAAAAGTTGATAGGAATCGGTGCAATGACAGTATCACGCGTGGAGCATTGCAACGAGAGACCTCGCATGGGCATCGTAAGTTTTCTCGACAGAAGATTGGGAGGCGCTTCAAACCGAACGGAATATTACCATCGCACTCCAAGCAAACGCACGTGCTGGCTGTGTCAGAGAGGTTAGATGAGATCCCAGAACCACTAAACGAGCTTCCGTAGTAGAAACCTACCCATCTGCTAGTTAACAACGTGAAATGGTTGCAACTTGTTTCGCTTTTTCCATCGACGCTACTACCAACGCCACGGTGCGGCATACAGCATTGGGCATTGAAAACGGTAAATGGACCCACGATTTCTGCGGTATTGACGTCATTCTCACGTAGTCATGGGTGGCACTGTGTTCTATTTGACCGTCGAAATGGCTGAACGGGAAGAATGATTTATGGTTGGGATTGCTGCCGACCATAACTGTAAATTCGAAGATATAGCACGCCTATCTACATCGAAAATAAGACACTTCTATGAATTCTACTGCTGCAATGTGCTATGGCAGCCTGCAGATAGCTCAAATGAGGAACTTAGTTTTAGCTGTGTGTCTGTTGGCTACTTTCTTCTTACTTTCAAAGTCGTGCAACGCAGGAACTTTGTATACCTAAGTCGTTATGTCTCCCTAAGTCACTGCATTGTGTTATATATTCGCGATCAAAAATCAGATGACTTGCTTTGGAAAATGACTTTGCCATGAAGTTAGGCGTTTGTGCCATGACCGGAATGGACCGTATGGGATGAAATTGGCTGATTTTCTAGAACCCCAAGCAGGAAAAATAAGACCGGGGTATCAAAACCAGTACATTGAACGCTTGCCTACATGTACAGAGTGCGAGGACAAGAGTGAAAGTTGTTTTAACGCATTATGAGAATTGATTTTTTTTTCATTTTTCAGGTGAAGTATATTGTATTCATTTAGTACTATTGTACAGTGTTCTAACGATCAGTCATTATCCGCAGCAGACCTCCATTTCGTTGTCCACTGTTCAGTTGCAGTCACTTTGCACGCATTATGAGAATTGAATACCTAGCACTGTTGCACTTCATCGATATAACCCCCCCAGAAATTCGTTGTTTTCACTACATTTTGTAGTCCTAAAGTTGTTGCAGGCTTTGCCTAATTGGTATTACCCTGTGGCATCTTAGGCTAGTTTCTCGAATACAATCATGCCATCGTTGAAACGCACTTCGAAGTAATTAGGAACCACAATGACACCAAGGTAGCTACCGTCTTCCCTCACATATAACGAAACGAATAGGCGTTAAACTCGAGGTTACGCACAAAAATAAAATCCTAGCAAACCCTCGATTTGAAGGCCTAGTAAAATAGAATGCCTACCTGAACATACGCACATGTACATGTGATGTAATCATCAATCCAGGACCACCAATTTATTTATCTTCACTGGCGACGGCTCTGGTGTTGCCCACCAACCGTTCGAGCCCTACTAGATCGTCATATTACACAACTATCCATCTACTGCGAACGAGTATGTTTAAGGGCTTCACGACGACGATTGCATCAGCGGGATCAAAGAAGGCACGATCGAATGGGGTGGGCTCGAGTTGTTTGCTGCTTCAAGGTTGCATGGGTGCAACATCGAAGTGAAAACACTAAACGGGAACTGTAAAGTGCCCTCCACGTTCACTTACAGCGCTCCTAATGCACACAGCACAATCTGTCTTGCCCGATATGACTCCCAGTTTGTGCTGCATGTTGATAGCATACAAATTTAGGTTGGCCTTCGTGCATTCTTCAGACTTGCAAGTTTTACACAAATACAACACCTATTTCTTGTATTCGAATACAACGCCTGCTAGGCGTTCTATTTCCTCTTAACGCCTAGTGAGGGAGGACGGTAGCAAGATACTCAAATATGCCTCTCAAAATACAAAAATATCATTCAGCTTGGGGTTGACAAGCCCAGTTTGGACAATGTGTCCGTTTCAAGTAGCACGACAGATCCAAGCTCGACGCCTCGCGTTATCATGAAGAAATGTACCCCGCAATTCATGCTAGATCGACTGGCGCCAGCCTGCTCGTTGACAGCCAAGCGAACGCTTCTTGCTGTATGGTTCATTCTCGGCGTGTTACCGCTTGCCCTCCAAACTAGAAGTTACGTGCAGTTTGCCAAGCCGTACAAAATGCCAGGGCACCTCGTGGTGGCTTCGGATGCGCCGAAGCAAACGGAAAACCTGTCGGAAATATGTCCGGTGACAGCATTCGTTTTGGCTGGGGTCTGGTGGAATTTCGAGGCAACTCATTACTACAAATCTGAACAAGGTGTCGTATGCCATGCTGTGGTGCCGCAGTACAACCTACACGGAAACTACTTCGTCGGGGGTTCAAAAGTGGCCCCTTATAGTACGTCGCCAGCTAGTTGCGCTGGAGATAGCTACCCGTTCCAGCAATACCTCTATCACGGCAGTATCGGATACTACTCATACTTTGAAGGCGAAGTGGGCACTTATTGCACCAAAGACAGGACTGCTTACATTACCGTTGAAGTTCTTGGGACATTTGATATCAACGGGGCTGCTTTGGCTGCTGACACGGGTAGTACAGGAACTCGGATGTCCTATTGGTATGGCATGGTTGGTGGGTTCTGGATCATGTATCG
>BSXT01000950.1:0-42472 GCA_030267785.1 Phytophthora fragariaefolia | reverse complement strand
GTACCAGAAGTTGTCGATGAGGAAGCACCAGTTTTAGAGGATAGCTAGCACCACCAATTAATGGCTACATTTACTAGAAGGGGTGTCACCACTACAATTATCACTGATTTGCATTACCCATCCCTATAGTCTAATCTTTTTACGCGGTGTCGCACTCGATCCATGTGTAGCACTGGATCCGTGTTATACGGTAGTACTTGTACTCATAAAGCACTTACTAATAATAAAGTACTACAGTAGTACTACCTAAGACAGCTGAGGCCCTGATCACGAGTCGGTGAGTCACCGATGGTTACCATTGATAAAGTACAGTACTTATCAGCTCGCGTTTTGATCTTGCCTAACAGTGTTCGATTTTCTTTTTTTTTGTTGACCCAGAAATGGTGTACCACTCGGGGGGGGCTGTATTTCCAGCTACCTACTTCTCAAAGTGCCCGTCGAAGCCGACAAAGCCAGCCATGAGGAAGACGTGGAAGAAGGACTTCTTCTCTATCCGAGAGCACCAATTCCAGGCGCTCGTGAGCCGACCGTCAATGCACGAGCCTGCATCGAAAAAGTTATCCGCGCCGCTGCCGTCAAAACCGTGCTTGAAAAAGTCGCACAGGATACGCTTCTGCAGGGTCTCGGCGCCGCCGAAGCTTTCTTCTATGTAGGCCCGTGTGTTGGCCTGTGCCGCGAGTGCCGGGATGTCGTGCACCGTGTTCACGATCGGGCTCAAAATGCGCGAGATCTGCGTGTACTTGTCGATGAACATGAGTGCGTTGGGCACGTTGTGGTCGCCAAGATGCACCACCGAGGAGCCTACCCAGCGAGGACGCATCTTCTGCGTGTTGTGCAGGATCGAGTGCACCAGGTGCGACGTCTCGGGCGCGTGCTGCATGCGGTTGAGGCCCTGACCGGTGTCACGAAGTCGGTAAACGTTACCGCCCAGCAGGTCCTCCTCGACGACCCACCACAGACGCAGCATCGACGTCGTCATGTTCCGCCACAATAGCAACGACTGCAGCACGTACTCATACTGACTGGCGTGGCTGTGACTGAGTCGCGCTCCGTTCTTGCCGGCACGAATCTCGAGACTGAAACCAGGCTCAAGTTTCTCCGGCTTGAAGAATTTCTCTAAGTAGTCGATCATGCGGGTGATAGGCGACCGGTTTGACGCCAGGTAGCTTTGGCTGTCGGAGATCGACGCAAGACACAGTCGGATTTCCTCTTCTGACAGCGACGCCGACGAGTAATCGCGCACGAGCCCCTCGACAGCCTGCTGCTTGTTAGCCGTAAAGCGCTGCAGAGCCTCTGGGTCAGCCAGCAGGTCCAGATCCATAGCAGCCACGGACGTCGCGACCTCGCAGCGCGTGTCGCGCAGCATGTCGAGCGCGTGGCGCTCCTTCAGCAGCGACGCCACCGTCTTAATGGGCGCCACGCAGGAGAAGCCCAGGTAGCTTCTAATCTCGCGCAGGTTGGCGTCCTGCAGCAAGTAGATCATCTTGCCGTAGTTGTTGCGCATGCGCTCCGGGTTCATGATCTTGTACCGGCGGCCGATCTCGAAGACCTGGCGGAAGAAGTCCTCGTTGTCCTTGAACTGCTTGTCCTGCACGAGTCGGCGGCCCTGGCGGAAGTCGTTGGCGATCATCAAGCCGGACAACACGCCGAACGTCTCGTTCAGCTCGTGGATCACGCGCTTGACGGGCGAGCGGTAGGACAGCACGTCCACCTTGTCCGTGTACTCGCTCACGTTGAGCGCGGCGTCCAGCAAGTTGAACAGTGCGCGCTCGTCCTCGTCCAGACGCAGCGGGATGAAGGCCGCGTCCTTCATCAGCGCCGAGGGCGCGTCCTCGATCTCGCGCATGAGCTCGTCGTCGTCGTCGTCGGCTTCCTCCTCCGAGTCGCTCGTGACCGGAGCGTCCGCGGGCTGCGCGGGCTTCACGGGCGACGGCGGCGCGACAGGCGCCTCGTCCGCCGCAGCTGCAGGCGCCGGCGACTCCGCGCGCGGCGGCGCGGGCGCAGGAGGCGGCGCCGAGCTGTCGCCGGAGCTGGGCGAAGCGCCGGGCAGCGCCGTCTTCGCGTGGCGCAGGCGCGAGCCCGCGCGGTGCTGCGCGTCGAAGCACAGCGGGCAGTACACGTCCGCGCAGTCCTCGCAGCGCAGCGCGGCCGCCGTGTCCTCGCACTCGACGCACATGGGCGGCGCCATGGTCACCTCCGCCTCTGGCTTGGGTGGTTTCAACGTTGGAACGTGCGCTAAGTTCGCACGACAAAGTTCGTAGGGCGAACTTTACAGTCCTAACCGGTATCTCGCGAACCTAAGCGCCTTGACCCGCGCCCCCCCCCGCAGTAACCGTTCGGATCGGGTACGAACGACTTGTGTAGGCTTAGCACTTAGCCGGGAAGGAGGGGGGAAGGCCCCGACTGACTGCATAGCGAGCGAGCGAAGAAGCGGCCGCAGCCAGCGACCAGCGACCGAGAGCAGCGCCGCCCCCGCACGCGAGACGAGCGAGAGCCCGCCCCCCCGACCCGCGCCGCCCCCTCAGACACTCAGACGCAATGGGTGCGTGCGCGCGGCGCTTTCCGGGGCGCCGCCGAGCAGCCGCGGGAAAACGAACCTAACGCGTGATGTTAACTGCGCGCGCAGAGGACGAGGTGTACCCCATGACGCTGCTGACCGAGGAGCTCAAGAGCGACGAGGTGGAGACGCGCATTAAGGCCATGCGCCGCCTGCGCACCGTGGCGCAGGCGCTGGGCCCTGAGCGCGCGCGCGCGGACCTGCTGCCGTTCCTGCGCGGTGCGTGCCGCGGGGCTGTTCACCTAACGTTACCGTACCGGTTAGGAACAGGTTCGTAACGCGTTATGTCCCCTTTCCCTCCGCGCAGAAGCCACCGAGGACGAAGACGAGGTGCTCGTGGCGCTCGCCGAGGAGCTCGGCGGCTTCGTGGACCTCGTGGGCGGCGCCGAGCACGCGGCCGCGCTGGTGGAGCCGCTCGAGGTGCTCGCCGGCGTGGAGGAGACGGTGGTGCGCGACCGCGCGGTCGAGTCCCTGCAGAAGGTGGTGGCCGTCGTGCCCAGCGTGGGCGACGTCATGGTGCCGCTGACCAAGCGCCTGGCCGAGGGCGACTGGTTCACGTCGCGCGTGTCCGTGTGCTCGCTCTTCGCGCCCATCTACGCCAAGCTGGCGGACGCCGCCCGCAAGAAGGAGATGCGCGAGTACGTTGAACAAACGCTGGCTGAGGGGGAACGGCGCTGACTGTTGCTGTGCGAGTGTAGTTTCTACCAGCTCATGTGCAACGACGACACGCCCATGGTGCGTCGCGCGGCGGCGGCCAACATCGGCAAGTTCGCGGCCACGATGGAGAAGGAGCACGTGGCCGCCATGATCCTGCCGCTGTTCCGCGCGCTCACGGCGGACGACCAGGACAGCGTGCGCCTGCTGGCCATTGAGAACTCGGCCGCCATTGCCGAGCTGCTCTCGCAGGACGAGAACTCGTTGCACGTGCTCCCGATCGTGCGCTCGTCGGTCGAGGACCGATCGTGGCGCGTGCGGTTCAGCATCGCCAAGGACTTTTTCCCGCTGTCCCGCGCTATGGGCACCCAGATCACCGAGTCGGAGCTGCTCGGCTGCTTCAGTAACTTGCTGCAGGTATGGGAACGATGGGCAGCGGGCAACGCGCAGTGATGGACTAGGCACCTGACGACGCTGTTGCTGCTCTACAGGATGCGGAGGCCGAGGTGCGGGCTGCGGCGGCGAAGAACTTGTCGGGCTACATCTCTATTATCAAGAGCGACCTGTTTTCGAGCGAGATCCTGCCGCTGCTGTCGTCTCTCTCGCAGGATACGGCGCCTAACGTTCGCAGTACGTTCTGATCTTGTTTTGCTACGCTTGGCCGGTGAAATGTTCGCTAACTCTGTTTCACTGCAGCTGCTGTTTCCGTCGCCTGCATGGAGCTTGCGCCGAAGCTTGGCGAGGCCACGTCCAAGTCGACGCTGGCGCCTCTGCTGCTACTCTTCCTACGTGACGAGGTTGTCGACGTCAGGCTGAACATTCTGAAGCGTATGGAACTTCTTGCTCAGTGGATGGCATCCTTCGAGTCGGTGCTGCTGCCGGCTATCGCTGACCTGGCGCGCGACCTGCAGTGGCGTGTGCGCGAGGCTGTGATTCTGTCCATCCCTGCCCTTGCCGGCAGCCTTGGTGGTCAGTACTTCCAGGAGCACCTGCTTGAGATTTACGTTAGCGCCTTCACGGACATGGTGGGCGAGGTTCGCCTGAGCGCCACGAAAATCCTCCCGCAGCTACTAGAGTCTCTGGGCAGCGACTACATCCTTCAGAACGTTATGCCGCGCCTGAACCAGATCTTCGAGAAGTCTGTGATCTACCAGGAGCGCGTGAATGTGCTGCACGCGCTGAAGCAGATGGCTGTGGAGAAGGTGTCTAGCGACCTGTTGACACTTATGATGACGCTGGCGATCCGCGGCGCTCACGACAAGATTCCCAACGTTAGATTCGTGGCCTCCATGAGCTTAGAGCAGCTGTGTAAATTCGCCGATGCTTCTGTGGTCGCGGCTCAAGTCCGGTACGAAACTGTGCATTTCTGATTGAAGCTTTTGTGGCACTGACGTTATTATTGTTGCTGCAGACCCTGCCTGACGGAGCTAGCGAACGATTCCGACATGGACGTCAAGTATTACTCGAGTATTGCGCTGGATGCCGTCCAGGGCTAGACAGTGTAGGAACGCGCTCTTTCGTGAGGATTCGTGAAGGCGTTTACCCCTCCTCTCAATTCCTTTCTGGCTTCACTTAGTGCGTTGGGCTCCTCCAGGAGTGGCGTAGCTTGACCCCTCCTGTCTCCAGAACTTCTTTTTCTCTGCTGTTCACATTCTTGCCTTAGAGTTTAGGCTGGGATTGGCGCCTGATGGCAAGCGGCAGGCAAGAAGACACATAACGACCAGGCAATTGTAAACGAAACGCTGGTTGGTGGTCAATGTGTGCTTTTGCTTGGCGTTGGTTAATGTGTCGCCTGAGGAATTACATTACCGCTGCCTGCAGACGTTCGCCCGCACCTATATCATCGAAACAAACTATCATCCTAGTGCCCGTAGCCGCGACGCGACGGGGTATGTACTCACACGTAGCTCTCACATCCGCACCTTCATACGCGCGGGAGGATGATGGCCTCGAGGAAGTACTGGTGCCAGCGCGCGTCGTCCGTGATCTCCGGGTGGAATGCCGTGACGAGGATGTTGTCCTTGCGCGCAGCAATGATGACGTCCATGGGATCGGAGCCGTCGGCGGGCTTGGCGTTTTCCACGCGCGAGAGCACCTCGATGTGCTCGCCCACCGAGATGATGGCGGGCGCGCGGATGAAGACAGCGTTGTAGGGTTCAGCGTCGAAGCCCGGAGGGCCGGCCACGAGCATCTCGAAGCTGCGCACCTGCGCGCCGAAAAAGTTGCGCGAGACCTCGACGTCCAGGCCGCCGATGAGCGTCTGGCCGCCCTCCTCGGCATGCTTGGCCTGCTGGCTCAGCATGATCATGCCGGCGCACGTGCCCCAGATAGGGCGGCCAGCCGCCACCCACTGCTTGAGCGGCCCCACCAGCCCCCAGCGCGTCGCTACCTTGCCGATCGTAGTGCTCTCTCCACCGGGCAGCACGAGCGCGTCCACGCCCTGCATCTGCTCTGGCAGGCGCACAGCCACAGCCTTCACGACCACGCGCTGACCCGCGGCACTGGTGGCGCGCAGGCCCTCGAGCATTGCAATGTGCTCCTCGAACGCGCCCTGCAGCGCCAGCACGCCCACGGTCAGCGTGCGCTCGGTCTCGGTCATGGTCTCTCGCGGGGGGTTGAAACTCTCGGAGACTCGGGGGAAGGCGGCGACTTGAGTTCTGACGGCTGCAAGTTGCCGTGACACGTTCCTTACGGACTCACTGGCCCACAGATGGTGGGCCATTGGTACAGTGGTACACCATCTGTCTTTTCCCCAACGGAAGTTCAGGGAGATGCGCCGAACAAGAGGGGTGGGCCGGCCCACGTTCACCCTTCACCCTGCATGGCCTTGTCTGCCACTGAGAGATCGTCGCTATGCACTTCGTCACTGCACTCTCTGCTTGGAAAGTACTCCTTCCAAGCTCTGAGAGCACGCGCCCAGTCCGCTGCACCCCCGTTTTCTATTTTAGCGGTTGAAATGCTCATAGTGACTTTGTCGCGGGTTTGTTCTACAGCTCTGAAAGAGTTCCAGGTTTTCAAGCGAGTTTAACTGCCTTGGTGCTTAAGTCATATTTAATGAATACTTCGAAGTAATAACAAGAAGGAGTAGGCGTCGTTACACCAGTGCGTGAGAGATGTTCTATTTTCAAGAAAAAGTCGATCGGTAAGCAGCTCTTGCCCTTGACTTGCGGTATCTACTGTACACGGTCTGTGTTTTAACGTCGAAGAGACAACCCGTTCGCATCAAATCCAGCAATTTCGTCACTCTTACCAATACAAATGTTTCTCGCATATGGTTAGGTATTTCTGCTGTCGGCAATCATAAAAGCTTTTTATTAAAGGGTATTTTATTTTATACTCTTCGTATTTTAGTTCCATATTTTGATCTTGATGTTTTTCGAGAATGAGGTGGAATCGAAAAGTGACTCGACAAAGCCTTGTGTCTCCGTGGACGCGCGCTCGATCCAGAATGGGAAAACTTGCCCATTTAAAAAAATATATAAATCATATAACCTTGACGAAGATTTTCAAGTGCATCGATCTTGTTCGATCTATGAAGCACCGTAGCACCCGCTGTAAATTTAATTGAATGTTAGTGTTTCTCACGGTTCGCATGTTGGAGGTTGCAGGTAGGATTGAACGGCCAATCAGCGCGTACCTGCAACCTTCTAACCATGAGGAACACTTGTAGGAAAAACAGGGGATTTCAACCAATAAAAGCAATTCATACAACTGACTGCGAGAGACCGATGGTTCGAGAGGGCTCGCGCGAAGCAGTAGCGCTTTTCTTGGAGGCGTCGGCTCTATATAGAGCACTAGATAGCTCAAGCGACGAAGAAGATAGTGAGAACGGGTGGGAAGACCCTCGTGTGTTGCATGACATTTTGACAGCTCGTTATTGACAGCGGAGGTCTGTCGCCAAGTTCTGCCCAAGTGACGAACTGCACTGAGCCCGCTTCGCCAAATCGGAATGACAGGCTCACAACGTTTTAACCAATCAGCAGATACCTGCAGCCTTGCTGAGGACCTGCAACGAAACGAGCTGAAGGCAAAAGTAGTCTTTGCGGGCATTCTGGAGGTATCCTCTGATTGGCCAGTTGTACCTTCATGCAGATACCTGCGAACCGTGAGAAACACTGTTGTGGATCAGCTCTCTATTTAATAATCGTATACGATTCCGATTTAGTTATCATTCGTTTCAGTAATTTTTCCTTAATAACATTCGACGCAAATTACTTCGACACGAATCTTCTGTTGGTTCGCGGTACGTAATGCATAGACCAATGAGACTCCCTCTTCCGGTAGGAGAGCATATTCGGGTCAAACATTTTAATCCAGGTCATCCACTAATATACATCGCGTTTAGCTCCGTTCAGGGTGTCTGGTACTTACCGGTCATAGAACCAGTCATATAAAACCGACTAGTCGAATGCCTAGCACGGGTACTATAAGTTTTATTAATACCGTACCGTATCATGTTCCAGTGAGTTATGTTTTTGCTGACATGTTCGAGAACTGAAGTGCCCTTCTCAAATCGATATGGCTACCCCGAAATCACTTTTGTGTCGATCACCCTCTTAATCCGATATAGCTACATCCAATCACTTTCCCCGCCCCTTTACACTCACACCCGAACGCAACAGCCGACCATGGCGTCCGAGGCGCACCTGCGCGCGCAGTATGAGGTACGCCCGTCTCCCCCGCAGCCCCGCGCCCGCCCCTGATCTAACATCCCTGCACAGCTTCTCATGAAGGAGAACAAGCTGCTGAAGACGAGCGTGGAGAAGCTGGACCGCGAGAACCACGACCTCAAGCGCTCGGTGTACGAGCTGACCCTCAAGTACGGCATACCGCGCACCTCTCTTGGCGCATTATCAGCTCTGCGAGGCATCAGCTCTCACAGGTCCACCAAGTTGAAGTTGCACTGACCATCACTCTTGTGCGCACTCCGCCCCCGCACTCCGCTTGTTCATTCGGCAATAGACTCGATTCCGCGCACGCGCCGTCCTCGACCACGCGCGCCGCCGCCGCCGAGCCCTTCGCCATCGCCGAGCTGCTGGCCGCGCCCGCGCCCAGCGCCGAGGCGGCGGCCGAGTCGTCGTTCCGCCGCGCGCATGGCGGCTCAGGCGCACTGCTGGGCGCCAAGGGCGAGCTCTACGACGCCGAGGCGGACGGCGACGCGCGCGTGCTCGTGCACAAGTCGACGCTGCGCGCGCACGGCGGCGCCGTGTACACGGCCAAGTTCTCGCCGTGCGGGCGCCTGCTGGCGTCCGGCAGCTTCGACTGCAAGGTCATGCTCTGGGACGTGACCACCAAGTTCAACCAGCCGCAGCTGGCGGCGCTGGCCAGGCACGCGCAGCTCGTGATCGACGTGAGCTGGGCCGAGGACAGCGCCACGCTCGTGTCGGGCAGCTACGACCATACGGTCAAGCTCTGGGACGTGGATAAGAGCCAGCTCGTCACTAGCAAGGAGGTGGACGGACTCGTGCAGTGTGTGGCCTTCAATGCGGCGGGTGAGGAGGGGGGGTCACGGCAGCGGCGAATTGATTGTGCTGACAGTGATTTCCTTTTCTTTTGCTGTGGCGGTGCAGACAACAACCAGTACTTCCTGGGCTCCAGCAAGTGCTGTCTGCATATGGCGGACGCGCGCTCGGAAGTGTGCCGCACGTGGACGAACGACGCCATGGTCAATGCGCTGCACGTCGCGCATGACGGCATGACGGTTATCACGGGCGACAGCAAGGTTCGTCATGATGCGGTGCATGCTGTTGCGAGGGACAAACTGGACGCTGAGCATTCTCGTTTGCTTATTCTGCACGCAGGGTATGCTAAAGACCTGGGATGTTCGCATGGATACGTGCCTGGAGGAGCTGTCCGTGCTGAATGACCCGGCTAGACATGCTATTTCGCACGTGCACGCGTCTCCCGCCAGCGATGGTGGCGATGACGGCCGCTTCCTTGGCGTAAACAGTTATGACAACGTACTGCGCGTGTATGACCGACGCTCCAAGCTCATCAGCTCTCGTAGCACAAGGCGTGGTCCTGGTGGAAGCAGCGACAGCGGTGACAATGACCAGCTTCAGCTGGTATGCTCGGTCACGGGCCATAAGAACAAGAATTGGCCAATCAAGAGTTCATTCTTCCGTGGAGACGGCTACAAATACAAGTTGGCGCTCCCGCCTCGTGGAAGGCTTGCAGGAGGCTTGGGTAGCGGTTCTGCATCTGGCTCGCGTCGCAAGCTCACTGACGGTGATGGTGAGGATTTTGCCGACCCAAGCGGTGAGCGCGGCTCGATGGACTCGTCGCGCGAGGCACTGCTGCTTGCTACCGGCAGCGCCGACAGGCACATTTATCTGCATGAAGTCTCGCCGTCGATGCATGCGGCGGATACAAGCGTAGGAAGCAAGGGGAACGGCCCCGGCAAGCACTCTCAAACCCTTGTGCAGAAGATTGACGCCCACAATGATCGGGTGTATTGCGTGGACTTCCACCCGACGGAGCCCATTTTGGCTTCAGCCTCAGCTGATTGCTCCATAAAGATTTGGTTGCCGCGCTCGAGTTCCAGCTCTGTCGCGCGACTTACCAAGCCCAAGAACTGATCAAACGGGGAGTCTAGCGATACAATAGCATACAATTCCACATCCAAGTATTGACACGAAGCAATGGCACGAAAAAATGTATTATATTAATCACAGGTTCGCTCACGTAGCTCAAGTGGCAAGTAGCACGCGCTTGCGGCGACGCTTGTCATTGAGCTGAGCTTCGGCATCTTCTTGCTGCTTTACTTGCACCTTGCGAGAAGCACGGTCTATCCAGGAACGCGCCTTCGATTGCCACGCAGATTCTCGAGCACGCACAACTCCGCGAGCTTCCTTCCGCAAAGCAAGTATGCGATGCTGAGCAAGTGCCCGCCGGCTCGCTACTGCAGCTTCAGCCAATGCCAGCTTCCGTGCGAATGCGTCTTCTTTCTGTTGGGTTTTGGTGCGTGCACCTTCCTCCAAGGCTTCAAGCTCGGTACGTCTGTCTTCAACCATTTTGGCCAGATATGTACGATGCTCTGAGACCAAAGCAGGAGTTAATTCTCCCGCTTCACGAGCTTGGCGTTGGGCCGCAGCGAATTCTGTCTCTTTTTGCTTGTAGATCTCCAAGAGTTCAATCTCGCGAGCTGCCAGTCGAGCTTTGGCATCTTCACGCTCCTTTGCAACGAGCTCTCCAAACGCACGCTCCTCTGCAGAATTAGTTGCCCGCTTCTCGTCGACGAAGGCCTCCACATCTCGTTCGGTTGCACGGATCTTTTGAGCTAATTCCTCGTCGACACGCGCTTGCTCTTCTGCAAGTTGTGCTCCGTCATCACGGAGTGCCAGACCAGCTTCACGCAGCTCACGCCCGAAGAACCAGTCATCGGCTTCCACGATCTGATCGTTCAGCGACTGCATTTTTTCTCGCAGTTCAGCAGCCGCGTTGCGTGCTCCAGCGTCGCGAAGGTCTCGGGCCTCCCACACCCATCGAATTGCTAGAGCACGAGCTGCTTCGTTCAACTCCAGTCGCCAATGCTTCGACGGGTCTCTACCTTCTTCGTCCGAGTCAACGTGATCCTTTTTCCCAACTCGCCGGCGAGAGCGTTTGAGTTTGCGTGCGTATCGCTCCATCTCGTCCTGAGCTTCAGAGCGAGGGAAGGCTCCACCCAGACGCTTTCTGGCTGCAAGCAACCACTTCGTGAGCACACGACCTTCAATGGACCCACGTGCTACGACAATAGGGGCAAACGGAACATCTCCTCCATCTTCGTCACTGCCTTCATCGCTAGAGAATTCATCCGCGCGGAGCTTCCGCATACTGGTAGCAATTTTCTTGCCTTGACTTCCCAAGGCTTGTTGTCTGACAGACAAACACACGTTGCAGAGCGTGGCGAAGACTGCATGCTTCCGGAAGTACGCTTTCCAGAGATCAGCATCCATTTCTTGAGCTCCGAGTTCTCTCTCGAATCCGTCAATGAGTCGATCCAGAGCACGAGGATCGTGCTCCTTTGCGGCTTCCTCGGCTGCGAGATCCACATGAAGCGTGTATCCACCATCCTCACGTTTTCCACAAACCACGCACTCACTTTGGCGACTCGCTGCCACGATACCAGATACAAGTTTGGCAAAGGTTCGACGCTTGCGAGCTCGAGCCAACCAGTAAAGTGCGAGATCACGGGAAGCGCCTTCCACAGGCACATTTGACCAGGACCGTCGCATTTTCTCAAGCTCGTCTTCAGAGTCCGAGGAAATGTCTGATCGATCTCCCTTCAGACGACGACCTTCCCCCATGTTTACCAGTTCATGATACAGATCTCGGATATACTCTGAGTTGGGGCGGCCATCACCTGCAGGTCCGTCGGTCGACTGCAACGTACGCGGCGTGAAAAGCTCTGCAAGATGTTGCAGCACCCACGGACGATTACGCTCTAGGAATCGGTGACGGAACCGCTCCGAATTGAGTGCTTGCAGTTCCAAGCGCTCTCGTTCAAGTTCTAGCTGCCGACCAGCACCCAAAGCAAGCTTAGCTGCAAGGTCTTCATCCAGCGTGCCGTCAGCGAGTTTTCGCGGTTTCCATATCTTCAACTTGATTCCGATACGGATGCAGCCAATTTCAAGGGCTCGCATCATGAAGTACATGACTCCGATGATAAGGACAGTGATTGGATCTCCAAAGAAGCTGTAGCTGGCGCGTAGACACACTGAAAGCCCCAACATGCTCAACATAATGCCTACCGAGTAAATGAATAGCAAGAAATAGAGCTGCGAAGAAAAGCAGAGCAGGTCCAAACTTTGGCAGCTAGGATGGATGCTCTCATCTACCGCGGTGTAACCCAGTGGCCATCGAGTATCGCGTGTGGAGAAACGATGTCTTTGGTATGCTGAGTACTCGTACAACTTCCACCCGTGCGCAAGCTCCATCGTGTTTAGCTGGAGAGCGCCAAGCACAAAGTTGCTGGGAATGATGAACACTGAGAAGAGTGCGTAGTATAGCAAGTCTGTTTGTCTGACGCCGTAGAGAGCTGGCATTTGCGTATCATTGCTGAAGAAGGACTGGAAAGCAAGAAGAATTGGCGCGATGAACAACTCAGTGAATACGACGCTGTACCCAGCCACACCTTCAAGCACAGCCTCAACGCCTGATGCTTGATTGTCGATTTTCTCACATACACGTGCCCATTCCGCTTCCTCCTGAGCTTTCTGTTCGCGAGTACGTCGCCGCCGCTTTTTCATTCTACGGCGAAGCGAGAGACGCCATTTAGGCCACAAAGAGCGCATACGACGAAACAGTGGCGCTGTGTAGAGGTGTTCTACCATCACCAGAGTCAAGTTCACAAAGTAAAACATCGTGAAACCAATGAAATCGGCGGATCCCATAGCCATCATGCTTTCCGATGCCGATAAAACGACGGCAAAAGGCATGACCAACAGCTTTTCGTGGAGGAAATGCTCGAGGACGAACTCCATCACGGTTCGCAGGATCTTGAACAGGACAAGGTAGCCGTAGATATTGTCGGTGAATGACGGCGAGTACGAAAATTCCCAGAAGACCACCATAGGGGCCATGAAACACACGGTCGTGAGAAGAAAGTTAGCTCTCTTCCAGGCGCAAGGGTCCCAAAACTCGTTCTCCTCCTCCTCTTCGTCTTTATCAGCTTCAACCGAGAACGGGTCCGAGGGTGTCGTTATCGACATTTCCTTGTAAGCATTGTCTTCAGGCTTGGCGTCTAACATCTCGGGTATGAGTAACTTGGATCCGAGTAGGAGCAGGTAGATCCCGATTACAATCAAGCTCAGGCCAACCCGGCCACGTTTGTAGTTTTGCACTCTCGTCTTATCCAGCGAAATCTGGTCTAACCAGCTGCCGGCAGTAGCCTCAAATGAGGCTGCGCTTGGGGAGTTGAGAGGGTCGGTCGATGCTAATACATGCCACCACGTGAAAATCAGTGTGCAAGCAATAAAAATCGGAACTGATGCCATGAAGATGCCGATTGGGGGAGGGGAGCCAATGTTCTTGAGTAGAAGTTTCATGCGGAACTTCGGCGGCCGCTTCATCTTGGTGAACAAACGATTAATGACCCAGATGACAAACTGCAAGCATCATCAAAATCGTTAGCATACACCGAAATTGGAGAGAGATATGATACACGTACCCCAAGCATCATGCTGGCCATGGCGACAAGCGTAAAGAAACCCAAATACACGTCTACAGTAAACTGGAAGAGGTTCATAAGCTCGAACCAGTTCAACGGCTCCCACGAAACCTGGAGCGTATACGCTTTGGATGCTAATTTGTTTGTCGCTTTGCTGATAGCACACGGATAAATGTTCTTCTTGGCCAAAGTTGCAAGCAAATCAGTAGATCGGGTCACAGCGCACAACTTGCCAAAATTTACGAAGGCTTGAACAACTCTCTTTTGGCCGGGAGTGACTTGGTAGTAACTCAAATTGAGATAAACTTCCTGAGGAACTGCCAGTGTTTGACCAGCATCGCCAACTAGTACACATAGATACAGGAGCAAACGGTTAGTGAGCACAAACCTTACGAGAACCCACTGTACAGCAAATTCTCACCTTTGACAGGAATGAGAGCATCGGTTCCCAAGTAGTTTTGAAACGTATCTGAGCGACCCCAACCAGTTCCTGTTGTAGTTATATCTCCCTCGGCTATAAAAGAATCGGCTGCAGCTGGATCGCGAGTGATGTAGAAAAGTACCGTTCCTTTTGGTGCCTCATACCATCGCAGTTTCTCAGCACCACCTTCAAGATTCTCTTCATACAGACACGACAGACTCACACCTCGCGTGAAGGTCTTGAAAGTAGTAGATGCTTTTGAAGTATCAGAGCTGCTGGAGGACGTCAATGTTGATGCCGCCGACGAGATGGTTGAGAAGAGTGAAGTCGTTGCTGCAACTTCCGCTGTGTACTCGATCAAACACCTATCGGCGTTCGGTGTTAGCTTCTTCCTCCACGGATATTGATCGACCTCGATGGTTTGATCATATCCTACGAAAGTACAGTCTGGATGGGTCTCAAGCATCTTAAAAAGGAAAATGTTGGAGTCGAATCCACGACAGGATGAAAAGTACGGCAAGTACGGGAGTGCAAGAAACTCAACCCCACCCAGCTCCTGTGTCCACCATGAATTTGAGCGCAGCATGTTTTCCAGCGGATCTGGGACCGCATACAACCCGAAGTAATCTGTTGGTGGGACCACCACTGCATCTGAGTCAGCGCTGCCATTGCTACTTGAGTTCGTGTCCGTCACGGAGATTAGCGCACCAACACTGTTTTGCTCGGTGTTTCGTATGTATCCACGTTTGCTTGGTAGCTGCGGATCACCGACGAAGATGTCGGACATGCGATTGATAAGAAGTGTTGTTGCAACTTGCTGGTTATACGTGAGGGTTCCAGCCACTCTCACGTACTGCTCAGGTAAATTAAGTGGCAGCATCAGGTTGTCCATGTCGGCTTCTTGCAGGAAGGCAAGAAACGTGTTGGTAGATGGCATTTCTGGCGAGTAATCAGCACGTCCAGGCGTGAAAACGGTTAGATCAAACCGATCTTGTGTGAATCCTCCAACAAAATCGCGTACATATAGCCCGTGAACCAGCTCCAAAGCAACTGTAACCTCGGCTTCTTCAAGCGCGGCGATACTGAACTGTATATACCCGTGCTTGTTGTCCGGAAAACCTCTGTCCATTATAGCGGCATCCTCGAAGTAGTACGGCATTTGCTGCCGCTCGCACGAGCAACATCCTGCTATGTTGACTGTCTCGTTGCTTCCACTCTCAGCTGCGCTTCGTGACACCTCTGCAAGTGGGAGGGTTCGTCTCTCACAGTAAAACGGCATGTTGTTGCATATGAACGTATCTCCATCATAAGTGTCCATGCATTTTTCGTACAACCGCGTCACTGTAGTGTTATCATCGTCGGGATAGGTGCAATCTGGAGGGTCGTTAGTTAAGTCACATTTGTACTGAGGCGGGCACGGTTTGCAGTCCTGATAAATGGATATTTGATAGTGTGCGCCATACGTGAGATTTCGCTCGAGCTGAGTAGTGTTAATGGTAATGACAGCCACCTCATAAGGCTCCAGCACGATACTTCCCAGTCCGTACCCTGAGATCCCTGTTAGATCCTGAAAATCCGATCCGTTGAAAAGGCGATCGCTTGTCAATGGTATGGGACTGACCCGTTGGAGGACTTCAGTGCCGGTTTTGACGCAGTCGTAGATGTCATCGGATCCCGCAACCGAGGTAGTGCCGTTTGGACATTTAAACATTTGGGAGCATGCGCATGCATCCAATCTGATCAAGTCGTCGTCACTGTCTTCACTCGCGCCACTAACAAACCCCGCGAATTCAGGCGTTTCTTCACCGAAGGCCTCGATAAGCTCGATAGCGTGGTGCAAATCATACAAATACGGATCTACGGGAAGTAGTTGTTCAGCATACTTGGTATCTATCAGAGTACGAAGTTCTGCGTACGAGTGTACCGCTGTGGTCTCCGTCCACCCTGTCTGAAAACGTACCCCGCTACCACCACCAGCTACCAGTGGTGCGAGGTCGACGGTGTTGGAGCCATGCGTTCCTGTAAATGAGCATTGGGTAGCTGAGTTGTGAACTTGTGACCAGCCAAAACGTTCGGGATCGTAGACCGTAGGTTTAGTCGTCGAAGGTATCACAGTACACTTCCATAGTCGGAACACGCGTTTAACAACTTTGGTTTGGGCCACACAATCGCATTCATTGCGCCGAAGGGCAAGCTCCACGGTTCTCCATTTGTGATCACGTGCACACAAGCGATTGCGCTCTTCCGCACGATTCACTACGATCGTTTTGTTTTCATTGTTAGGATTCTGCCTTAGCCGGAATATCTCGACTAGGTCATCATCCACGCCATCGAAACAATGCATGTCATGAGAAGACACAATACGGATGTCACCTTCGTCGACGTATTTTGTGTAGTTCATATACATAAAGGGGTTGCTGTCCTCGCTTGACAGCCTCCGACGCAGCGCATCATTAGCGATTTCACCGAAAAACGGATTCACTGTACCGGTTGGGCAGAAGTAGCCCACAGGGCAGATATAGCGCTCCTTTTGAGACTCTGCCGTACCTGCTGCACAGTATTTTCCGGCTGGACATAGCTCACGAAGTTGCCCTCGAGGCGAGTCAAGAGTTAGGTCGGGAGTTGTGCCAGAGGCACAGACATACCCAGCAGGACAGGGGTGTGAGAAAGCGGTGTCGGCCGTCGTCGATAAATCGCACACATAACCTTCAGGACACGGCTGGGCTTGGGCTACAAGTTGATCTACTGCAGTCATTTTCGACCACACGGATGCAGAGCAGAAAATATCTGCCTCACAAGTTCCGGGATACCATTGTTTCTTGTAGAAAAAACCCGGGGTGCAGTTTCGAGCAACATCATAAGCTCTGGAGACCGGCAGGTCGATAGCCAATGAGCCCCGCGCGAACATGTTTGGTGCTGGATACTGAGCGTTATCGCCGTAGCCTTGATGCGGCACTCCAGCTCCTGTACTGATCTCGTAAAGTGGCCCATGAAAATTTGCGAAGCGCTGATAGAGATCGGACCCTAGTGGCTGCGAGTTCATGTAGCAGCGTCCGTTATCGCGATCAGGAAGGAAATGAGCGCCTCGACCTAACTCATCGATCCAGGGCTCCAGCAAAACACCAAAGAAGTAATGCGATCCACGCTCAAGACACTGCGCGAATGTCAAATTGGTAGTCACTGGCGTGTAGACGTAAGGCAGATCGTCGACTGTACACGGATTGGAGATGCCATCGATGGGGCAGACGGTTCCAGGCGCACATTCAAGGCATTCTTCGACTCCGCGGAGTTCCCAGTTTTTCGACCACGTGCCTTGAGGACAAGCAAGACATGCCAAACCATCAGCACTCAAACTTCCACGATACGATCCGGGAGGACAAATACTAGCGACGGCCGTTCTATCATTTTCGCAGCTTGTACCGGGTGGACACGGTACGCACTCGGTTGATTCAATGGTGGGGGCATAGTAGCCTGGAGCACAATCAGCGGCAGACACAGTACCCTCCAGTTGAGCAAATGTCCCCTTTGATGTAGGAATTGGTGCTCCCGTCCCACTTGGACACGTGAAGCCAGGAGGACACAGCCCTGATCCCTTTGGCGAGTACGATCCCAATTCGCAGTAGAAACCTGCGGTGCAGTTCTGAGGATAGTGGTAGTCTCCAACGCGAACTTCATCGGCTACAACTCCTTTAAGGCAATAAGTGCCAGGTCGACACGGGTAAGGCCGTAATCGAGTGTCGTTCCGGAAGCCGTCGGATGTAGCTGTACCTTCGAGACAGTAAAATCCTCTAGGGCACAAACTATTTGGCGAGGCTAGCGCAGTTTTGCTACAGACGTAGCCCGGTGGGCACAGCGCCGGCATTACTCGACCGTATCCTGGGCAAATAAACCCAACAGGGCACTGCGTACAGTTTGACTGGGATGCCATCGCATTGAAAGTTCCTGGAGGACAAGGTAACGGCGCGATGTGACCTGCTTGAGGACAGTACGATCCTGCCGGGCAAGGGATGCGCGTGCCAAACGGACAGTAGAAACCTGGTGCACACTCACCGAATCCACGCGGGTTTGAGCTACCTTCAGGACAATACATCGACTCGAAGCAGGGCTGAGCTGTCGTGAAGTTTTTCATCAGTGAATCGTTAGCCGCAGTCCCTGGATGACAATATGAACCTGCAGGACATGCAACGGGCCGTCGTAGAGCGAAATTCGTTGAGTCGTAGTCGAAATCTGCATCTTCAACGCGGACATTGTCTGCGTCTGCAAGCTTCACACAGGAATCATCCAAGCAAAACCGACCACGCAGTGGAGACCCGAATGAAGAGCCTGGTGTGAGAGGAAGTTGTCGTAATTCCATCCAGAACCGTGAAGGACGATCACTAAGTTGCAGACCGAAGTCATCCGTTTCGTTTCGCCAGCAACCACTCTTCCGAGCCTGAATACTGGCAAGACGGCCTTTCCCACGCTGCCGACGCAATGTGGTAGGTTTCTCGGCGGCAGATGGCGAGGCCATGAGCATTCCTGTGTGAGTGGGCATTGGCGTGCACGTGGTTGCGGTTGTTGCTGTTCCTTCAAGGCAAAAATGGCCTTCAGGACACGGCTGCTCTGCTTCCTCAATCCCAGTAACATCACACACAAATCCTGCCGGGCACAAGCGAGGCACGTGCATACCTGTGTGAGGGCAATGGTAGCCGATAGGACATCGAAGACACGCAAGCTGAGCTGTTTTAGGCTGGTACGTTCCTCGCGGGCACAGGGTAAATGCCGTGTTTCCTACCCCAGGGCAGTACGTGCCGCGTGGACACGGAATTTTCCCATTTGATCCCTGGAGCTGCTTTGGACAGAAGAAGCCCGTCGGACAGGATCCAAGAAACTCAAACACGATGTGGCTATTCGTAAAATCCTTGCCATTGTTTGACACCTCGAAAAGTGTGTGTCTTGGCTGAGCCAGATCATGAAACTTGTCGGAATCGCGTCTAGCGTCGTCGTACAGCATTGGATGTAAAACTTCACATAACAACAGCTTAGACGTCACGAAGGTAGCCGAGAATACCTGCAGACCTAAACGACACGATAGGGAGGTAGTGTTGATGAAGTTACTCCCATACGCGAAAATCATTAGAGGCTCAGCACTATCAAAAGCTTGAGTTGGGGCAATAGCTTCAACAGTTTCGTCTTCGTAGTAAAGAAAGTTGACACCACTCAACGAGAAATCCTGCTGGTTATTCGACACTTCCACAGACACCAGGCGGGTAAAATAGTGTGGATAATAGTGGGCGTCTGGGAACAGATATACGCTGCCAACGTTGGGGTCAACCCATTGATTCTGATACTCTGGCAGGGGGGCTGCCATAAGACCTCCGCTATGTTCAGGCAAGGGCGGTGTCGTGCAACGAATTTTCGTCGGACTTTCGTATTCGCCTGGTGTCACAACGTATCCAAACCGGCACGACAGTAACGAGGAGTTTACAAACGCCACGCCTTCGACATCAATACGCGTTCCAGCAGCATAAGCTGGACCAAAAGTCGGAGAAATAGATCTAATCCCCTGTTCTGCGTAGTAAAGGAAGGGTATATGGGTATCTGTATAGTCTTGAGCATTTCGGGTCACCTCGAGAGTGAAGACACCAGGTGTATGTGGAGGACCTGTGCACAAAATCTCATCGTAACTAGTCCAGGTGCCCACTACAACAATCTCAGCGAATTTACAGCGGACAGCGTCCGTTTTCCTGAAAGGGCCACCCGTAATTCGAACCGTAAAATTCCCTGTTGTCGGTCCTAATGGCGGAAACACCGAGGCAGTTACCATGCTGCTGTCGTAGGTGAAAATTTTCTTGTCATTTGTGAAAACCGAATCACCAAAAAGTCCATGATTTGCCACTTCAACGTAGACGTCACCTTCATCAAATCCACTTGGTGACACACACGTGAACTGCGTAGTGTTAAGGAACGTTGCTGCTACGGAGACACGCTCACCGAACTTACAACGTAAGCTGCTGGAGTTTATGAAGTTAATACCCGTAACTACGACTTCTGTACCGCCTTCCAAAGGACCATGATTCGGTTGGAGAGAGTATACCACAGGCGTTGGTGTGTAGTGATATACGACACCACTATTGGAGTAGTCCTGACCATTTGAAGACATTTCAACAGTTACTTTAGCACCAGCGATACCATATCCCTTCTGGAGTCTTGCTGTTGTAGCGTAAATCGAAGAGCCCCCAATAGCTTCCAATTTTGGCGCTCTGCATTGAGCTGTAGAAGCAGATAAAACAGCAGCCATCGTCACCGTATCTCCAAAGCGACACATTACATTTTCAGCCCCTGCTGTGAAGTTTCCACCGACAACATCAACAAGTTGGCCGCCCTCAACATCGCCACTAACGGGATAAATTCTCGTAACGTACAGTGGGTCTACATAAAAGAAAGATAAATTGAACCCAGAATAGTCAACTCCGTTGTCTGAGATCTTTACGAGCACGTTTTGTGGCTTTGAAACTGGTGGTGTCCGGCATCCAAGATGAGTTTGGTTCAAAACCTCAGCTCTGACAATCTGCTCACCAATTTTGCAAGAGTAATTGCCATCCTCATCAAACTGAAAACCGTAGATATTAAGCAAAGTACCACCGCTGGCCACCCCGTTTGTAGGGGATAGGTTTAGTAATGCTGATTGATCGGCAGCATACTCAAAATCAGCTGCATAAACGCTAAAATTCATTCCATCCGCACCTATTGCCAGCCGAACGACACCAACAGCCGTCACGCGTGGAGATATGCACAGAACTTCGTTGGTGGCTGGTGATATCGTGCCCCTAACGACCTTGCCGCCAAATTGACAGAATACAACAGTAGATGGAAAAGCAAACGCCGGTACTAAAATCACCGGGGTACCACCGCTAATAGGACCTATGGTCGGTTTAGCAGACATTATTTTCAAGGTGCTCAGATCCACCGAAACTATGCTAGTCTCACTGAGTAGAGGGGTAAAATAAAAAGTTTTTCCAGCGACCACAAAATCCACTCCATTGTTTGATATCGCAACTTGAGCGACGCCTGTAGCATTCTCGTACCATTTGATCCCTGATGCAGAAAGCGCTGCTCCAAGAGAGGGGGTACGACAGCTTAAGAAATCGTCGCTATGGTACTGAGCCTGAACGCTCACTAGCATGGGTTCCGGTTGGCTTGGCAGATCTATCGTGAACGCGCAAGATAATGAAGACGAATTGACCAATCCTGCCACGAAAAGTTTAAGTTCAGTGCCACCGGTGCACGGTCCTTCACTTGGAAACATTGAAATAAACTCCAACTGTCGCTGATACTCAAATGCAGCTAATGAATCAGACACGAAGCTCTCTCCTGGGGTACCAGGATTAAATACTTTAAGTCTTACGTACATGGTCGTTGGCTGATCTTGTGGAGGCGAAATGCACCACGCTGAAGAATCATTGACAAAATTGGCTGAAGATTCTTCAGCCCCAAATACGCAAACTAGGAGTGGACTAGATACAAAATTTTGGCCGTTGAGCGTAACATTCGTTCCACCTAGTATGGAACCAGACGAAGGAACAATAGACTTTATCACAGGTACCCCAAAAAGTGTGTGGCCAAACCCACTACCAATCGGTTTTTCACTCGCAACTACTTCAAGTACTGAATATCCGGCTAGTGAGTCACTAAAATCGCGTTCATTTGTTGACACTCCCACACAATATTGCCCGACTGGAAGGATGGGAGTGACGCATCTTACATAGCCGAGATCAGGGTCAATTGATTCAGCCTTTACTACTGTGCCCCCAAACTTGCACCACGCATTGGTCGAATATTGGATTCCTGATGTCTCTAGCGTAATGAGGGTCCGATCACCAACAACACTTTCAGATGGTCTAATCGATAATATTTCAGGCAACTTGACATATGAGAAGAACATGTCTGACTTCTTTGAAGCCATCGTTGCTAATATCTCCGCTCTTGCAACAGTCACGCTAACCATCTGGTCCGAATATGTAGAATATGGTGGTGAGTAGCACGTTGCCATTAGAGGTGTTTGGACATCCGCTTGAACATAGGATGATCCAAAGGCACAATATAGAGTTTTCTCGGATCCAAAACCTTCCCCATATACGTTCACTATCGTACCCCCTTCAAAGGGCCCACTTTCGGGGTAAATTGAATACACAACGGGGGTATCCTCATAAGTAAACTGTAGTGAGTCTGCTGTATAGTCGATACCGTCGATCGAAAGCGATACTTGCACCGTGGCCGGGAATGGTGAAGCGGGCATCACACATTCAATCCATTCTTCTCCAGAATCAGAACTAAGCACGACGTGAGTTTCTCCGACATGGCATCTAATCTGCGTGTACATAGCTGCTACAGAGTGTCTAAATATCTTTACAGGGATGGCTTGGCCGACGGTCCCCTGCGCTGGCTCCATTCGAAGCAATTGAATAGGGGATTTTATCAGTAGTTGTAGCTCACTATTAGAAAAATCTTGACCGTTGTTGGAAACCTCCAGATTTAACGTGTTTTCAGGAAGCCACGCACGAATTTGTATATCTACCAGCAAACATTCGATAATATTAGATGAAATGAATCGGGCAATCACGCGAACTCCTCCAATTAAACAAGAAAGCAACAAAGAATCCAAGAAGTTAGCCCCTATAATACGGAGGGGTGAAGCGTTTGAGACTCTAATCACTGACGGTAGTATCTTCAACACAACTGGTACCTTGTGGTAATAAAAGTTTACTCCATCGCGGGCTTTATACCGAGGATTGATGACAACAAAATGGTCAACACCAAACGATACAAACCCAACGTTCGTATGGTGCGGCGTCACACACTCGGCTACACTTGAATTTATCACCACAAGAGGGGTAGGACTATTGCCAAACACACAAACCAAATCGGATTCGTTTGTTCCTCCCCGGAAATTTGAGCCAAAAACTCTCACCCTGGTGTTTCCTCCTATCACGCCGAATGTCGGGGAAATATTGTAAACCACAAATTGCTCATGGTAAAATACAGTGAGCCCATCGTTCACAAAGTCCACACCGTTGAGCGCTACGTACACAGCATATGGCCCAGCGTCTAGATACGGCGATGGGCACGAAATCTCGGTCTCGGAAATCCACTCGACTGAGTTCACAGTACCGGCCTCCCCAACTCGACACTTCACCGTTTCCTTGGTTGTCTCAATGAAGCCCGAGCCGTAGATAGTCAGGTTTACGCTTTTTTCAGTGCTGCGGATGCTTACCTCCGACGGATACACAGAGTGCAATATTGGCCGTGGGCGTACGTAAAATGTCAGGCTGTTACTGTAGTCAACGTTATTTCCAGTGACAGCAATGCTAATCACCCCGTCAACCAGTTGCTCGGGCACGTCAGCCATCGAAACCGATTCTGACACAAAGATAGCATCTACTTCTTTACCAGTATCACGGGAACCAAATCGTACCATCATGCCCTCACGGAATCCGGAACCAAATAATGTCATCACTGTTCTTTCCGCTGCTGATCCACTACGGGGCGAAATGTCCTTCAATTTTGGAAATACAGAGTAATAAAATATAAAGTTGACTTGGCTCTCTGCATCATATCTGTCCTCTAGGTTGGAGGAGCGCCAGTAAAATGATATCGATACAGCAGAGGATTGTGTCACTCCAGGGGAAACGCAGCCAATCAAGTTGTTTTCGGTAACGAATGCTTGTGTATCTTGATCGCCAAACGAGCAGAATAGCCTAGCGTCTTCATCTACAATGAAATCTGTATTGGATAGTGTAAGCAGTACTGGTGTGCCCCCTTCAACTGGCCCAGATGTAGGATAAACCTCAATAATATAAGGGCGAGACACATAGGCCACAGTCTCCTCGAAGTAAATAAAGTCATATCCATTGTTGCTGACCCCAACTTTAACTTGAGCAGGTCGTGTCAAGCGGATAGGGCATCTTATCTTCGTAACATCGATGAATTCAGCTTTAATTGTTGGGATACGAGAGCCAAAATCGCAACATAAGTTAGACTGGTTCAGGAAGTTCAAACCGCTCACGGTTACCATACTTCCTCCATCCTCCGGAAGCTTGTAGATGGACACATTTGAAATTTTGATGGGCATATCGTACGTATATTCTATTGCGTTCGAGCTGATGCTTGTCGCAATGGCAACGCTTACGCCAATAACAGACGCATTTTCAGTACTTTCAGCGCTAGGTGGAGCTATGCAGGAAACTTGGTTTTCTGTAATGGAACTGGGGCTCACCTCAATTTCATCAAAAACACAAGAAATAGCTGGGTTGGCAAGAAATTCTCCAAAGACGGTGATCAAAGTGCCACCTCCAGCAGGACCGTGACTGGGCTTGATAGAGTCGATCCAAGGCTCTGCAACAAATTCCAGGGTAGAATCTGCCATGAATTGCAGCTTTCTACTTAGTACAATGCCAACGGTTGTTGTACCTGGCGTCCATATGGGCGTATAGCACATCACGTCAGTGTTTGTCATGAAGTATGCAGGACGGCGCATCGTATGTGTTGGGCGAACAAACACGCAGTCAATTGAGGCATTTACATGTGCACTTTCAGCAGCTAGAGTTAAGTGAAGCTTGGAACCACCGGAGGCTGACACTCGTTGCGGATTTACGGCTAGTATATCAATATAATCGTAGTAGTACAGCGATTGGCCACTACTAGTGTAGTCGATTCCATTCAAGGAAATCTCAACAACTACGTATCCGGTCCCTACTCGAGGAGGAGCGACGCACATTATCGTTGTCGATGATACAAACACAGCCACAATTCCAATAGAATTCCCGAATTGACAAAACAAAGCCGTAGTTTGGAAGAAATTGCCACCTGATACTAGAATGTCTTCACCTCCAATAGTTCTTGCAGTCGAAGGAAACACTGAATTAATAAAAGGAGAAGCATAATAAGTAAACCACAGAGGAAATTCAGTCTCAACAAACGCGTCAAGAACTGAGATGTGCACCTGAATTCGTCGTGAAGTATTAGATGCAGGTGTGAAGCAGAATAACGTCGAGGAATTTAATGGCACCGCTACAACGTATTTCTTGTCAAAGACACAGCTGTAGTCGAGTGTTTCATCAATGCTTCCATGCACCAGGACCCGAGTTCCACCCAACACACCACCTAAGTTAGGGGATATGCGGTCAATTACTGGAGCAGCATAAAAGGTAAATATTGACGCGGTCGAGTCGACAAACGTCATCCCATCTAAGCTCACTTCAACTCCGACAGAATATTGACTAGTATTTTTATTTACCGATAGCGGTGGCACTTCGCAAATAACTTCTGTGTGATTCACATATGCAGCAGGCGTGAGCGTATTTTCCAGCCGACAACAAAGATCGGAAGAGGGCAGAAAGCCTGTACCAACAACTCTAATCTGGGTATGCTGATTTCGCAATCCTGCCATTGGCTTAAGATATGAAATAGATAAGGACTCGTAAACGGTAAAAATCTGTTGTGAAACCGCAAGTTCTTGGCCGTTCCAAGCAATACCAAAAGAATAGTTTCCTGGTAGTATTGGCGGCGAAATGCATTCAAGTAAATAATACGATATAACGATAGCTGAAACGACGATACTGCCATCACCGAAGTTACACGAGAACGTACTATCGGAGTTAAAGCTGGATCCCATGACGCGAATTAAAGCTCCTCCCGACTCGGGTAAAGTAGTTGGTGACACTGCAGTAATTAACGGTGACGATATAAACCTAAGAGATAGCGTATTGGAAGAATATCTTTCACCATTTTGCCATAGTGAGACAAAGACTTGCCCGGGAAGGTCAGGGAAGGGTGATACTGTGGTGCACTCCACGTCTCCAGTTAAGCGGATTCGACCTTCCGAGAACACGATAGCGTTTGTCGAGCTTTCAAATCCACACTGGTACGCGAGTCCTGTCCTTGTTTCTACCCTTTCGAGTTGCACTCTTAACGTTACATTACCACCTATGGATACCACACGTGGATCAATATCAGTCAACTCCTGGCTATCAACGTACTTGAACGGGAGGGGATATTCAGCAACTTCTTCACCATTCAATACAATTGCTATGGACACTTGGTCGTTTCGCCTTCCGAGGGGAGAAATACAAACAACTTGCGTATCCGAAAACGACACTACTTCACTTGAAATCAAGCCAAAACGGCACATGATCAATTTCTGCAATGATACATCAAGAGGTCGAGAGAGTGTCAACGCAATTTTAGTTCCCCCAAATGCGGTTCCTCGACTTGGGTATGCCTTCTCGATAGTAATGTCAGGCAGAAAGGTAAACGGCAGAGTCAGACCATCGATATCAGCTGTGTCATTTCTTTTAACGGCCAGTTGAACAACTCCTGGATTGTGCGAAGGCACTTTGCACGCAATCTGGGTTGACGTCATACGTGTAGCTGTCACACGCGTGTCGCCAAAAATGCACGAAGTTTTGCCATTATGGGGGGCGTTAGCTACGTCAATCCTTACGGTTGTCCCCCCGCTGCTAAACCCTATGTTAGGAGTTACTGCAATTATTGTGCTTGGAGCGACAAAAGACAGCAGTAATTCGTTACTCATCGAGCCCTCAAGCTCCACTGATACGGGCAGTGTGTGACTGTGCTTGCCGACACCTGGGGTTAAACATCGAAGTTTTGTAGACGAAACCACTTCGGCTGTAGAAAGGAGAAATCCTCGACCAAAGTTACATTTAAGAGAACCTTCCGCTGGGAATGAAGAGCCTTTCACATCGAGCGTAATTCCGCCAGATATAGGCACCACTGATGGCTGTATTGCTCTGATCCAAATAGGAGAAATATATGTCACGAACTGAGCAGAAGATATAAAATTGATTCCGTCACAGGCAATCGCTACCAAGTACTTTCCGGGGTTAAGGGCAACAGAGGCACATGCAGCTTTCGTTGATGATAAAATCACAGCCCGCGATAGAACATTACCGATTTGGCATAGAGGAGTACTCTTATTGTCAAAGTGGTAAAAGTTCATACCAACGAGCATCAAGGTCTGATTATTTGCTGACGTAACCAGTATCTCAGGAAAAACAGAAACAATCAATTCATCGGGGTAGTAATTGAAAGCCAGTCTAGACTTCATTGTCTGACCTCGAAATAAAATACCAGCACGCACTTCCCCCGGGTTAGTTACTGGCGGGGCTCTACAAAGAATTTTCTCTGCGACGATGTCACTAATTGAAACTGTGTAGTCGCCAAAGAGGCACATAACGTCATCACTATAGTCCAGTGTGGTGTCGATCTCTACGACCACAAAGGAACCACCTCGTACTGGTCCACTGCTCGGCTGAATACTTAGTACCGTAATCTGCTTGATCACCTCAATGACGACATTGGGCCGGTACACCACGTACCCACCACTATCCTCGATTACCACAGTATATAGACCAGGGACAGTAAGTAACAAGTTTCCTTCGAGATAATTGCCATGTACATCGTTTGATTCATAAAGAGGCACGGTTTGTGCCACCTCGGATCGACTTTCGTCAAAGACGCTCATTACATAGGATGACTTTAGGTCTTCAAGTCCTGTCACGTTCATTGTCGTAACCAATCCCGAAATGATCGCAGTAGGGTGTACTAGCACATTTCGTAACGGGATTCGATACATCCAGTAAAGATCACCAGCTTGATCAAACATTCCAACTTTGGATGAACCCAATAGAAACCCCACCTGAACCTTGACGCTCATGTTTGCGTTATCTGCAATTTGGCCACCCTGAGCGAGCCACGGCCATGCAGGAACATGGCAGGAAATTGAGGTGTCATTGAGATACGTTCCATCAACGGTTGTGTTGTCGAAGCAACACACCGTCTGAACACCCGAAATGAATCCTAACCCATCGATAACAACGATATCACCACCAAAAACGGATCCACTGTTGCGATTCAACGATAGTACTTTTGGAGTGCGATGATAATATAATCTTGAGTCTAAGTTATCAACGTAGTCTACACCATTATTGGATACAGCCATAGTTACCGTGCCTGGCGATGAGATTGGCGGCAATGTACACAAGATGGACGAGCGTGATATCGCGAAGGCTGGTACATCAGATGACTCACCCACGCGACAAGAAAAATGGTCAAGATCAATAAAGGTAGTAGACAAAGTCACCAATACTTCCAGAATCTGGTTTGTAAATCCGTGTTTTGGAGATACATCAAGGACATCAAGCGGGGGTGTCAGCTGTAACGTGCTTCCACTCGTAGTGTAGTCGACTCTGTTGGGTGAAACCTCCAGCTCAACAATCGAATACATTGCGTACGATGTAAACGACGGGACCACACAACGAATCTCCGATGAGCTGATGGGCATGCCAACTGTAATAATATCCAACCCAAATCGGCAGTATATAATACTCTCCGGAAAGTACTGGCCTCGAACGGAAATGGTTCCTCCAGATCCCATCGATAAGAATCGTGGCTCGATACTCCCAACGACAGGTTGTTGATAAAACATAAACCGGCTTTGAAACTCCATGATAACCATCGCATCACACTCTACTGCAACTGAAACCTGTCCAGGCTTGTCGTTTGGCGGGACTAAGCACTTTATCTCAGCTTCTTTTGTACTAATTAAGCCGATCACTTTCGAGCCACCCACTATGCACGATAGGTACCGACACTGTTCTACTTCACTATTTACAGGAATTACTAGAACTGTGCCGCCAGTAGTCGGGCCGGAAATCGGGAAAAAGTCAGGTATCACCGACTTTTGTGTAAACTGGAATTTTAGCAATGTGGCGATATCATCCACTCCATTTAATGTAAAACTAAAATCAACTATAGCTGGGCGGTGTACTGGTGCCCGACAGATTACCAAGGCTTGGGATACCCACTCTGCCGGTGATTCCGTTACTGTCTCAGAGTTACCGAAGCGACAAGCTACTGTAACAAGACGAGGGAATCCAGTGCCATAAACCTGCACCCAGCTGGTAGACGTTTCACCACTGCTATTGGGAGAAATCGAGCTGATCTGAGGCTCCACCAAATACCAAAATTGCGGCCCTTCTACATAGTTTTGTCCATTCAGAGAGATATGAGTCGTAGCAGGCCCTTCATTCCCACCTCTTGATGGCGGTACCAGTATGACGACGGATTTTCGAGTTCCCAGTACAACATTTCCATCAGTTAGACCGATCTTACATGATACATTGCCCATATAATCCTCGGGAGCCGCATTATCCCAGGACAGTGTTAGTTGTGTACCTCCATTAACGCTTCCGATGCGTGGATTAATCTCTATTCGAGATGGATTCTCGTAAAATAAAAATGAAACATTTTCCCTTGAAAATTCTTGCCCATTGGAGGAATATCGAAATTCCGTGTACCCGATAGTAGCCCAAGGTAACGTTTGGAGAAGACAGGTCAATTCTGTCGAGCTAATTACAGTCGCTGGTACAGCAGTATACCCAAATCTACAAACGCTTTTCGGTGTTTGGACAAAATGTGCTCCTAAAACACTCACCATTGTCTCGCCATTAATTGGCCCGCCAGCGGGAAAAATACTTATCACTGAAGGTACTTCAACATATGTGAAGTCGAGTGAAGCCTCACTGATTTCTAGTCCATTGAAGGACACAAAAATGCCGATTGATCGAGACCCTGATACCAGCGGTGGCATCGTACAGCTTATCATTGTGTCTGTTATGAAATGAGCTCGGACAAACACAGCACCATTTATTACACAACTCAAATTGTGTCCATCTTGGAAATACATTCCCGAAAGCGTAACAGTGGTGCCGCCGGATACTGCACCAACCGACGGTGTTAAGCTTGTAAGCACGACCTCACGGTAGTACCGGTACGGAAATGTTGCAATAGGTGATCTTGGAATTACCGAGACATTTGCCACCCTAAAAAACTCAGCCAGCCCGGACGTGTATGTGATGTTACAAGGAGGAGAGAGCCAGCGGAACTGGTTGCGCTTTAAATATTCTGCAGGCACTAATTCCGAGCAAAAGGCTCTGTTTTGAGAACAGAAGCGGCCGTAGATTTCTTTATAGTCGAAAAGCTCGTCACTTGATCGACGAGAGAGAATAACCGGGCTCGCACCTCGCGTAGAGGTAACTCGAGGGCTAAGTGACCAGATTCCATAATCCAAAACAATCAGCCTTTCATCTGCAAATACACCTATCATTGACAAGGAGAGATCGAAAACGCCAATCAAAACGGAGGTCTCGACTAACATTAACCGACTACATTTCAGCATGGTGTTCGACAAAAAAGTTGTGTCGGTCAGCTCGTTTCCAATTATGCAGCGTATATCGCTCGAGTTGTAGAAATTGCGGCCGTGTAGGATAATGCTTTCATCAGCTTGAAAATAGACTTTTTTCGGTTCAAACCCAAGGACAATAGGACTTGCGACGTATTCAAATCTTAGTCCTTGTTCTGAGTAGTCCTGTAAATTGTTCGTCACTTGCACATCGACCCAACCAGGACTGTGACGAGGAACAGTGCAAGATATCGAGCTATTAGATATCCACTTTGCTGCTACAACTTCAGAAACTCCAAATTGGCACCTTAGACCTGCCCCACAAATAAAATTTGAGCCATTAATAGTCACCCGATATTGACCAATTTCCGACCCGCGGTTTGGAGTGATATTAGTTACAATAGGCGCAGCATGATAACTGAAAGTGAGACCAGTGGTAGAAAAATCTCTTCCAGAAATTGAAAAGGGTACCGAAAATGCTTGACTTGGTGGTGATACGCAAAATATTTGTGTTGTTGACAAGTACTCAGCGTCAATATGAACTTTTCCAAAGTTGCAATTATGCGCAGTATCCTGGCGAAACGGACCTCCACTTACAACAACACGCGTCCCTCCTCTAGCAGGACCCGTTGCAGGCCGAATCAAGTTTAGCATTGGCACGATTGGCGTACAGTATTCCATTAAATCTCTCACAATATTTACACCATCAACATAGAACAGGAATTTGCTACATTTGTGCTGCAATACTGTTGCAGATGGGCAAGTCACAAGCGTTTGGTTGACAAAGGTGGCCAAAGTTTTCATGCCATCAAACTCGCAATGCATAAGCACATTATAGAAATGCATGCCTATCACTGTGACGTGCGCCCCCCCAGGCCCCGATCTTGATAAAAGCTCTCTGATAACTGGACGGCGAACGAGCGAGAGTGTTAACGAGTCATGACTGCATTGGTTATGGTCAGTCAAGCACAATCGGACTTCCACTGGACCAGGTGATCGTTCAGGGATACTACAAGATCCGTGTGTACTATTCATTACCGTGAATGGAATCAGATCATAGGAATAGTAGGAGTCAAATTGGCAGAAAATATCAATATCCAATAGGAAATTTGATCCTTCTATCATCAATATTTGTACACCATCAGATAGGGCCAGCTTTGGGAACATACTCAAAAGTATTGGCCTCGCAAAATATAGGAATTGCGCTTCAAAAAGTACTTCATCCTGTGTCTCTTCTTTGACTTGAACTGTTTTTGACATAACCATTGACGAATTGAGAGAAAATACTCCAGTGGGCGTTGGTAGTGAGCATGCAAATATCGACAAGCTCAAGAATGCAGCCTTAACAAAAGTTTCCCGGCTGCTATGGTCATTGAAGCCACATATCAAATCGGTATTTTCGTGAAATTTGTGACCGCCGATTAAAATTCTAGTACTCAACTCATCAATCAGTCCGTTCAGAGGAGTAACGTATTCCACGATCATTGAAGGATAGAATACGAACAGAATTGGATCCGTAGTGAAGTCCTGGTTGTTGTTTGTCACCCGAACGGGAAGGGCTCCAGACATTAGCTGGCGAGGGAATCGACAGATAATTTGAGATTCAGTTTTAAACCGTACGGGACGCACAATGTTCGTGCCCATGCTGCATCGAAGGTGGTCAGAATTGACAAAACCAACACCTGTAATCGACACCACAACGCTCCCCGATCCTGATGTGTGTCGTGGTGTAACTGACAAGATTTGCGGTTCGACTTCATACACAAACACAATAATTAAAAAATGCGAGCGCCAGTACAACTGTTATCATACGCGCACCTGTAAAGTTGAACGTCAGCTTGCTCGTACCAAGATTATCATATACAGCAATTTGGATGTACACAGGGCCAGGTCTAAACGGTGGAGTAAAACAAATCACTCCCTCCTTACTCACCCGAAAGGCTGAGGTAATTATCGGTAATTGGTCTTCCCCACAGCTGAAAGCACAGTGCAACTCAACTTGAGAATTAAAGTTATCTCCAGTAATCAATAGTCTCGTTGATCCCGTCTCGGGGCCAAGTGGTGGAATGACTTGATGAAGCCTAGGCTCCGCTAAAATCCAAGGTAAACAATAAGTATTGAGACAGGCCTATGAATAAAGTTCATCACAACAAGAACAGATACGTACCAATATACTCGAAACAAACGCTCGAGTTTCTGGGTGAGTAGCTGCCGAAGACAACACTAACGTTCACAATGCCTGTTCTGTAAGGAGGGGCTACACATCGTACTTGTGATGAGGATATCGCAGTAGCCTTACTGCTCACATTTCCGAATATACAAGTCATCGGGTAAGTTTCGCTGAAGTCGTTTCCTTCCACTAAAACCGTAGTGTTTGCGGATTCCAGGCCCATTTGTGGAGTAATATAAGAAACATGGGGTGTCAGAAGGTAGTGGTATGATAGTCCACCCGCGGACACTACCTCTCCGTTTAAGGTGCATTGCACAGCCACGTCACCGGTTCCTATTGTACTCGCAGGGGTCTCCGCGACAGCCGTTGTCGAGTTCAATACAACAGCTTTGACAAGAGATGATCCAAACGAACAAAATATCAGGTCTTCTGTTGAGTTTAGGTACCGACCTTTGAAAACTAGCGCTGTTCCACCGTCTACCGATCCGTAGGATGGAAACATAGCTTGTAATTGAGGCATATCTTGGTACAAATATTCAACACTGTTTGTAGAAAAGATTCTTGACTGAATTGAAATTTTGAGCTTTGATAAACGTCCACTTTTACTGGATGGGGTGATACACTGAACCATGGTGTCCGCCAGTCTTGCTGCGAGTGATCTAGGTTCGTCGTCGAAATGACAGTACAACATCTCGTGGTCAATATATCCTGTACCCATCAAAAGAACCTTCGTCTTTCCCTCCAATGGCCCTCTCCGTGGATAAATTGACGTGATTGTTGGAACAGCCAATACAGAAAAGGAAAATGCAAAAAATGTGGGGCGTATCGTGTTCGACTTTAGCGACACACCGATTATACCGGGTTCGACGGCTGACGCATCGAACGGGCACAAAGCAAATGCGGTTGACAAGACAATGGCAGGGGTAGTTTTGAAAATACCACTGAAATGGCAAAACGTTTGATTCCTTCTAAAGTTTTGACCGCGGACGGTGATGTTTGCATGCAATCCTTGCCCCACATATTCTGGTGATATATCACCAACTTCAGGCTCAAGATTTGAATGCGGTTTTGTGAGCCCAACGGGGGTGGGGAAAAATACATCCAAACGGTGATCATTAAAGGTTTGGGTATGAATCGGCGGGGCTATTCTTCCGGGGATTGCGCCAGGGTCCTCAATCTCGGCTGGTAATAGAGACTTGTACGTAAAGTTTAACGAGGTGTTGAGCAAGGATGACCCCACAAAAAAACTAACAGGTATATTGATGCTACCAGTAGTATCAATGTCAGGTACGAGACAACTTAAACTCGATGCATTTTCAACGCGAGCGATTGCTGATCCGTACGATCCGAATATACAATCAATCGTGAGATTCGAGGTTCCATTAACCATGAATCCACTACCAGTTACTTGGAGAATTGTCTTCTTGGTCTTAGAAACAACCAAGGCGTCCAGGAAATTTGGCATACTGTAAACGTAAACATGGACTATATCGTGTGAGAAGTGGGTACCGTTGTTTAAGCTAACGCGTAGTTGATAATCGCGATTACCGGGAAGCGAGGGCGGAACAGTGCATCCTACAGCATCTGATGTAATAACTGTCGCAGATGCTATCTCCTGTTCAAAGTAGCCAAAGGCACATACAACCTCATTGCTTTTCAGGAAGCTTTGTCCTCGCACAATAATCGTAGAACTTAAATCCTTTGCCACGTAAGGTGTATCAACACCGGTTAAAGTAATAGGGTTGTGAACAGTTAGGATAGATTGGCTACGAGAGAAGTCATTCCCGCCATTGAGTGAGACGCTTACATCCACGATGCCTGCGACAGAGCTGATATAAACGGCGTCACATTGGACACCTCGACCACCATTCACTACTATACCGGGAACCTGGATCGTTAACCCAATACGGCATATAACCCCTCCATACGATATAAGATAGTTTCCGTACAAAGCGAGAGACACCGATGAATTTATGGGTATCATCGACGGCGAGATAGCGTTTACAACTGGCGGAGCAAAGTATTGAAATGTAACACTTGAGTTCGAAAAATCCAGCCCGTTCAGTGCGATTGTAATTGGAACTCGTGCAATACCATCATTGGCAGGCGTTGGTTGCCAAGCAGGACTAATACATTGAACTTTTGTGCTCGACAGACAGCAACCACGAGCTCGGGTCGGCCCAAATTTGCATGCAACATCAGGCGATATGATAAAGTTCTTTCCTGTTATTTGAACAACGGTTTCCCCCGTTGCTGGACCCGACGATACCGATGCCCGTTCTAGAATAACGTCATCATGAACTGTAACAGCCACATTGTCGATCATTCGTGAATAATCCTGCGCATTATTGGATACTGAAATTCCGTACGAGCCTGCGCCAAGAAAATTGGGCGCCGAACACTGAATGATCGTGTTCGTCACATAGGTTGCGGGGACCGTCACAGTGTCCAATTCTCCCATCTTGCGGTTGGATCCATATTTAATAAAAGCGCACCGAAGACCATCAAAATCACCAAAATTTGTCCCAGAAATCGTCAAAACGGCTTCCATGTGAACAGGTAAAAGACGGGGAAAGACATATCGGGGCTGGGGTGTCCGAGTGAACGTGAACTGGAGGCTTGCAATTTCGGGAAATAGTACTCCATCAACTGCGAGCATCATATCAGCAATGCCTGTACTGTTCACTGCAGTGCTTGTCCACAATACTTGGTTGGCCGAAACAAATTCAAGGTCATTCAGTGAAATTCGTTGAAAGGTTATAGAGTAAGGCGTATCTTGTCGAAAGCCTTGTCCTGAAACTGCAACCGTAGTACCACCAGCAGTGGGTCCGTTGCTTGGTGTCAGTGCACTAACAGATGGTGGGTTGACAATTTTTAATTCCAAAAAATTGTCTGAGTAGTCCACTCCGTTAACAGAAACAGCTACTGCCACTAAAGACAGTTCTTGGTCGTAGCGCATAGGCTCGACAATGCATTTTATCCTGGAACGTGATAGGAAGACTGCTGAGTAAGACACTCCTCCGACTAAACAGTTTAAATATGTCGTGTTAACGAAGTCCGTGCCAAATACGTCAACCGTTTGCGGTAGTATTGAGCGCACAACGTGGGATGGCGCTAATCGAAAAAACCATGGGCGGTTCCGAAATTTTAACGACCCGACAGATACGAAATCAATACCATTTTGTGAAATAGAGAGCTCAAGTGTGGTCCCTTGAATGCTTAGTTCTGGGATTTTGCACGAGATTGAGTCTGCAGTAACTGTTTGTGGTATAACGTCAACATTTCCATTTATCCGACACACTGAAAAATTCCCGTCAAAGTTTGGCGACCCTTGTACAATCACCTGTGTTCCTACATGAACTTCTCGATTTTGCGGTACTAGTGACCACAATTCAAATTGGGTTGTAGATACGTTCGCCACAGCACTCTTTACGTCAGCTACGTTGTCATCAACATACACTAGATCCACGGACAAGAATTTCGTATCATCGATGGACGGTAAGGCAACGTTGTACTCATCTCCATCCGGATCGATAACCTGTCTCATACTTACAGAGTTGTCTAGCCGATCTTTCAGATACAAAAGGGGAATCGGATCTGCCTCTTTCACAAGATCTACGACAGGAGCTGGTATCGGAGACAAAACTCCCGCGCTCTTTGGCTCGACATATTCCGTAGTCATCAAATACTCTAATTCCGTCTCTGACAACGCCACATCGAACACAAACAAAGACTTGAGGTACCCTGAAAACCCTCCCAATGATAGGCCCGCCGCAGCCCCAACTATCAGCAATTGTCTAGCAACACTCTTCACCACAACATCGATCCCTACCATTTGCCCATCCACATAAAATCTGCTAATACCATCGCCAAACACCGCCGCGACGAACGCCCACTCATCCAACTTCACCTCGACACCATCCACCCTTCTACCTCCCACGATCCACGCCCCTCGATCAATACACACCGACCTCCCAACACTTGAGCCATTCTGCGATAGTAAGCACCTAGCATTCACAAAAAAAACATAAAACACAAAAACGCAAATCACAAGTCACAAAAACATGAAAAGGTCTGAAAAAGACAAATCCCCAGCCAAATTGATCTCGCACCCATGAAGGCCTGCCATAGCTGCTCCCACTTGGACCCACCCACCCACAGTGAGCTGTGGGAGGCTGCCACTATTGACGTTGATTGGCAGATCCAGGCCAATACCTAGTTCCAGCCGCAGTCCGAACTTCTGCGAGATGGCTACATTGGCGGTAGATGTCGAGCTGGAGGTAGAACGGCTGGAAGGCAGTGCGTCCTGACTGTAGCCATCGACGCGGCCGTCGGGCGCGTAGTCGCGCGAGTCCGAGAGCAGCGGGTAGAACGCAACGAGATGGCGCGGGAGTAGAGCGACCACGGGGCTGTGACTGGGATCGATGGCAGAGGTAGAACCAAGGGAGAAATGGTAGAGCAGAGGTAGAAGCAGCAGCCACAGCATCATGGCAAGGCGAAGAGTCTCTTGCGGATATGGCTGGTCACTTCAAGGACCAAACGACATCAAATATAGTCCGCAAAATTGCGATTTATGATATAAATGTGGTGTGGATACGTCAAGAACCAAATGACACAAAATAATATACAAAATATTTGTTTGTATCATTTGGTCCTTGAAGTATCCGCAAGTTTTGTGCACTACTTTGAAGTATAGTCGCTTTTATTGATTTTGTCGACGTTTTAAGCTTTCTTAAACCGGCTTGGTGGGTGATTAGGGTTACTCCAATTTTTGGACCGGCAATAGCAAAACGGACAATAGCTGCCCGCAGTATGACATACCGTAGCGTCCGATACATTTTCAAGGTCAGGGAAGTTTTTCAGAATTGCTTCTTTTATTTCTTCAAAGTAAAGCATGGATTCAGCTTCACATAGTCATCAACAAAGCTTAGAACTTCACGACACCATCGAGACGAACGCTGCTTCTCTCTAAGCTTAATGTCGACGTTTTTTGTTTTCTTTTCTGAAAATGACGTAGTGTTGGAGTGTCCGCACCGTGATGCCCACCACGACAGATGCCATCCGAACAGGAACGTCGTACGCATACAGTACCGACATCTTCGGAAAGATCTGAACACTTTGCCCAAGATTTCCAAGTCAAAAGGTGGAACAGAGACGAGGAGATAATTCCTAAAAGTAGAGAGCGTTAAGATCTTTCCGACTGTGAGCATACTTTTCATTTGCTAAAATCCTCCCGCTGCTAGCCAATCATTTGCCTATCTGGTCCTGTTGAGGCGCCCCTTAGGATGACACTTTCCTTTTGACGATGGGCCCCAGCGAATACACCTTCTCCACACCAACGGCTACCGCCTAAGAGTAGCTGTGGCCTTCATCAAGCGGCCTTTCGCGTTGTCTATCCGTGTGTTCGCTCGAAACCGCGGTCTCAAGCTCGGTATAGCAAAATGCGTGGTTTGATGAAGAGGGATGCAGGAATGGATTGATCTATCATTCAAGCCTAATGAAACTAATTATTCTCTTTTGATGCTCAATACACTGAAGACCTACAAGATGAACAGCGTTCTGGACGGATTGGGAACCATGGGAGCCAGCGTGTACTTGTTTCGCCAGGATGCACTGGAGTTGCTCAGTGATCCGTTTCCTAACGGAAAGCTCTCTACCGAGCAAATTCAAAAACTGAGTTCGATTCCGGTTAGCCTCGTGCTAGCTCGGCTCTCTCTGCTCGCTGTCCTACCTAGACCTCCTCTCCTGTACGTACCTCGGCGCGGTCGCCAAACTCGTCGTCGTGTCCTGCCTGGTCGAGCCGGAAAGCCTGTAGCCTCCGAGAGCCGAAAGGAGGGTTCCGCTGGAGCAGCCGGCGGATCACTTCCCCCTCCACGTGAAGTCGGTAATCAGGTTCGCGACTGTCGCGGTTGGCGTCGACGGGGGGCACGCTGGACTGGACGTTCTTCACCGCGGTCGGGACCCGCCAACGCGGCCGCCATGTCACGGCGGGAACGAGCTTCAGGCTGGTCGGCGACGAAAGCCTGGAAAAGGCCCGGCACATCTTGCTCGTTGATGTCGGCTGGTTCCCATGACGCCTCGATGTCGTCAAGACCGAACCACTTGACGAATACCTCCCAACGGTACGGGTCCGGGCTCAGCCGACAGTCGAGCAGCGCTTCAACCAGATGTCCACCCTCGCCGTAGATTGCCTGCTCTTGGAGCTCCTCCACGCGCCCACGGCCGGCGTCGCGATAAAGCTGAAGTCGGGGGGCATGGCGAATAGTGACAGCAAATGGCTCGATAATATCTTGGGCCTCGAAAGTGTAATAATTCAGCGCCTTGAGGATGCGCTGAGGGCCGCGCCACACCAAGGCCAGTTTGTGCCCACTGCGCCCAGTTGCTGTCGCCGCCAGGACAAAATCGCCTTCGCTAAACTTGTGAAGGCGCACACCTTGGCGACGCGCATACCGCTCCCGCGCCACACACCGGTGCTTCTCGCTGGCACCCACCATTTCCGCATGCATATTATCCAGCGCCTCCCGAACAGCGATGAGATGACTGCGAACTTCCGAGTCGACCCACTCGAGGGTCGCCTGCGTTGGGGATCGAGGGTGCAAGATGCTGCGAAACTGGGAGTCAGCCGGCAACGCTGTAAACGCTGTCAGGGGCGAACGGCCATCGCGTCTGTCCGCGGGCATAGCGTTAAGCGCTGCTTGCACCCCCGGTCGTACTGCAGGCCAATCTTGAACATGCAGCCTGCGCCCACTTAGAAGAGCCTTCACGCTCTTAAGCACTTCTCGGTTCACCACTTCAACGGTGCCATTCGCCCACGGCGTGTAGGCAGTGGTGAAATGGTGGTGCGCACCCAGGGCGCGTTGCAGGCGTTCGACCACTAGATTCCGAAAGTGCGCCCCCTGGTCGGGGACCCACTGATGCACAACGCCAAAACGCTTGAACCAATCGATAAGACCCTGGTACGCGTGGTCGGATGTCGCGTGCGCACGTGCCACCAGCTCAACGAACCCGCTCATTCCGTCCTTAAGGACCAATACGTACTTGAAGCCACTCGTGCTCTCGATCATGGGCATGAAATCGAAGTGCAACACCTCGTTGGGGCGCGTCGCTCGCAATGTTTCACCAAACGAACGCGGAATGCGCCCGCCTGCGGCCACCATGCAGTGTAGGCACTCGTTGACAAACGTGGTTACGTCGGGGCCCATCGTGGGCCAGAAGAAGCATGTCGAGAGCGACTTAAGTGTCGCGGCCGCCCTGCGATGACCCCTGGCTCCTGCGTGCGCCACCACGCACAGGCGCTGTTGCAATTCACCCGAATCGGGCGGAATCCACACTTGCCCGGCCGATGTCAGCTGTAGTTGCAGCGCCGCCGCTCCGGCAGCTTGCTGCACGGCTCGGATCTCCTGCTCGGACGGCCACACGAAAGCTGCTTCTTCTAGCGGGGACACGCGTTCGACGACTGCGAGGCGAGCCGCTCGGATGGCCGTTCGCGTTGCTTCTAGTGTAGGCCCCGCGCCCCAGCGGCTCAGCAGGTCGCCCCACGCATTTTCCTCGCATGGCACGTGTTCGATTACGTAGCGGAAAGACATGAGCGCGAGCGCCCAACGTTGTAGTTTGTCAGCTTGGTAGCGCGCCATCATCCCATCGGTCGCATAGGGATTAAAGATGTAGACCAAGTTACGGTGATCCGTAAAGAGATGAAATCCAAGGGGGCGCAATAAGAGGTACTCCAGTCGACGCACAGCCTCGACCATCGCGAATGCCTCTTTTTCGATGGTGGTCCATCGTTGAGCGGCACCGACAAAACGGCCACTGAGGAACGCAAGCGGGCGGTGGTGTTGCTCCGCCCGCGGCAGCTTGAGCTCCTCCGGGTCAAGCATCGTGACGACGGTGCCCCAGTAGTCGTTGCTGGCGTCGGAATATAGGCACAGATCGGCCGTAGGACTCGGGTGAGCAAGTGGCACCATCTTGAGGAGCGCCTCTCGGACAGCTTCCACTCCGGCCATTTCGTCTGCGCCCCAGCTGACATCTTCCAATCTGACTCGGGCCAACTTGGCCTTCTTCCTCGAGCCCGCGATCTGCGCCGCCCGCTCCTGTGTGTCGTGCAGGACTGCCGTGATGCGCGTGAATTCTGGAATGCTCTGCCGCATCCAGTTCACGGCGCACAAAAACTGCTGGAGGTCGCCGGCCGTCTGCGGCGCCTGCACCTCGACCAATCCCTGGATTCGCTCTGGGCAGTGTCGCACACCTTGAGCTGATATCATTCGCCCACACCACTTCACTTCCGTCGCGAAGAACTGACACTTCTTCGCGTGGCGTTTGAGGCCAAACGTTTCGCAGCGCTCTAGCACCTTGTCCAGCACTTCGAGGAGCGAAGCTTCATCTTCAGCATAGTCTAGTATAGCTTCCAGCCAGGCCAAAATGCACGTCCCGAGTAGATCTCCGGAGATCTCTTCTACTACGCCTTGGCAGTAGGCTACCGCATCCGTGACACCCTTGGGCACCCGCTTCGGCGTGTAGATGCCCCTGTGGGTTACGAACGAGTAAATCTCCTGGGAATCAGGGTGAAACGGCAACTGCCAGTACCCACGAAACCAGACGAGGACAAAGAACACCTTGGCCCCCTCCAGCTCACCGATCACGACATCGAGCACTGGCATAGGCCATGGCATGGGCTCTGTGCGCTCGTTGACACTGCGCGTGTCGATCGTCATGCGCGGATCCGCCAGAGGGTCATCGGCCTGCTCCTTCTTCTAGACAATCCGAGGTGCGGAGGCCCAGCGTCTCCTATGATTCTTGTAAACGCGTCCGTGTTTCATCAATGTGGTCGTGTGTCTGTCCAGAAAAGCGCGATCGTTGGTTGAATAGCGGCGGGGCTGCGCACTGATCGGCGTCGCTCCGGGCTTCAGCCTGACATGCATTGGCGCTACGTGGACAGGCGGGTCATGGCCGAACCCGAGCCGAAATGAATCCGCTCGCATCTGCAGGATGCCCCGAAGCTTGGCGCTGCCATCGAGGGTCAGTCCCATCCTCGTTGCTATCTCCAGCTTGGCCTCCAGGTAGCGAGTTACTTCTGCAAGGTTCGTCGGCTGCATACACGGTAGCGGTGTACGTGTCTCATGTCGGTAAATATCCTCTTCCTCTGCGTCTGGTATTGGATCTTGCGCCGCTACCGCCAATCGGCAAATGCGCTGGAGCGAAGTGGATGAGGACTGGTCTTTGTCCATCTTCGGCGAATTGTCTCCCCCAAGCTCCCATTCGGCTTGCGCATCCCGGGCTTCCACCAGTAGCTTGTCCGTGGAGTAACCGAGAATCTTCATGATTGGGCGGCCCACCGTCAGCTCCATTCTCTAGTTATATTCTTCAACGTAGCAGGCCAAATTTCACAACATTAGAGGACCGGCAGACGTGGTGAGGACGATCTCGCTAAACGTCGCCATATGCTGCACCACCACCTCGCGTCCCCCCACTGGACTCAGGCGTACAGGAGGAATAGTTTGCACAGCAACTGGTTTGCCATCCTGGCCAATCGAGTCGAGGACGCCGCGCGCAACTAGCGATGTGTCGGCGCCAGAGTCGAGGAGAAGGGCCTTGACGGGGACACCTTCTACGGCTGCCTCAACAGTGCCGCGATCCTCGCCTGCGGTAAGCACCGAGTCGCTCGCTGTCACCACGTCGAACTTATTCATGCTGACGCCTCGTGTTCCGGCATGTTGCTCGCGCCTCCCTCGCAGCAACTCCGTCGCCTCTTCCGACGAGCAGAGGGGGCACTGCCGTACCTGATGCTCGGTAGAGCCGCAGGTTAGGCACGCTCCGCGCCAAGACCGTGTCTCTGGCGTCGGGCCCTGACTAGGTGATTCCCGCGGCCGGGTAAACCCGTACCCACGGCCACCGCGTCCATGCTGATCTCCGCGACCGCCACGAATACTCGGGCTACTGTGAGCCCCGCGAGTTGGCGTGTTGTCACCACCACCAGCTCCTCTGCCGGTATTAGCACCTCGGCCGGTATTAGCACCTCGGCCACCATCCCACCACGGCCACCGCTACCGCAGCGAGGCTGGCTTTGCGCTGACGGTCCCGGCTGTCCAGCTGACACTTGCGCTGCATGCTCCCACGTCATAAAATCCTTCATTAACCGAGTCACCCAGGAGCAAAACGGCACCACCTCGTGCCTGTACGTCCTGTTCTCCTGCAACGTCAGCTTCGTATTGATAACAGCCTTGAACCCGGGGGGTGCAAGAGCTGCAGCGAGGTACTTCACTAAGCGGCGCTGTTCGTGCTGG
>BSXT01000949.1:0-40542 GCA_030267785.1 Phytophthora fragariaefolia | reverse complement strand
GTTGGCAGATCCTCTCTTTATAGATATCAGTTTTAGGAGGCAAGGCCGAAGTTAACATTTCAAATTCAGTTCTCATTTTCTACCAAAAGCTTATTAATAAGTCTTTATTTAGATCTAACTATACTTAGTGAGCTAAGTATACTTAATCTAATATAAATACACCTACGCTTCCTCCTACACGTTGCGCACACGTGTAACCTAAAGTAGTGAGCTAAGTAAGCCCACTACACTCACTGCACTACTCGCCGTGGTTGGTTAGCAACGTTAACAGGGCGTGCCCTTCGGGCCCGCAGGTATCTGGCGGGTGCCGCCTTCGCTAACGCTCGGCAGCGATCTAGCCAATCAGAGAACGAATAAATCTACCGCATGGCTATTTTAGAAGTTTTTTTGGAAATAGAAGGCAGTCCAAATGATGGTGGAATGCGACACGATGGGTTAAAAACGCACCGGACGGCCCCCCAGGATATGCAACAGGACAGACCGATGCCACACAACAGGAACCGAACGGACAGCAGAAAACAAAGTCCAGATTAGGTTAGTTGAAGGTTAGACTAGCCGGGTGCCGCCGCTACGCGGCGGTGGGTGCAGGTTGGGTCCCAACTCGTACCGCTCGCTGTTACAGCTCGCTCCACTACTGGGCTGGCCCGCATCCGCTTCGTTACGGCGGGCGAATTTTGCTGTTAGGCAGCCCCCGCCTACGCTGCGCTCGGCGGGGGAGGATTCGTTGTATATATTGAATGATTTAACGAACACAACACTGCACATGAAAACATGTATGTGTCAGTATAAAACTTGCAGTGTTTGGACCTACCCCCCTTAGTTGGTGTCGAAGATCTGCTTGTACACGATGTTATCCGTGTACACGCCTTCGTCCTCTTCCAGCTCCGGATACTCGATCAACGCCTTGAACTTGGGCCTTGAAGTAACTCGTGACAGCGTCACATAGAGCTGTCTGTCCATGAGGGAAACAGGGCGTTGCCAGATACAACCCCAGGTTCTGGGCCGTCTGGTCTTGCGCCTTGTTGATAGTCAGGGCAAACGATGGGACAACTGGAAACGGTTTCCGGTGTAGATGGAATGGGAGCTCTCGCGTGTCGCCATCGCAGATGAAGACGATCCTTGGGATAAGTACGTGTTGGCCATGGCGCTCTCCGGGCATGGTGATTGCGTGGATTACATGGGGCTTGAGCTCGACAATACGCAGGCTCGTTCCGTTGCAAAGCCCCAAGTCGGGATTCAAGTTCCGCATCATCATTGTCGGGGCGCCCTTCTTCAACGTCAGCTTGTGTGGAGGAATTCCGTTGATGTTGATCGAGTACAACACCTCTTGCTCAAAGAAGTTCTTTTCGTTGTCGTTATCCACCCTGTCGATCGATAGATACATGTTGGAGTCTCCAGAAAGGCGTTTGGACACGGCTTCATTGATGCGGTGCACCACAGTGTTGGTTGTCATCAAGATGGTTCGGTTGGCAAAGTAGTCGTCCGTCGCAATATCTGGATCGTTGATGCCCGCATACATCACATCAATAATCTTTTTCAGTCCACGTGGAACGGCTCCTGGTCGAATCTCCTCGTCTTCACTATCTTCTCGGTCGTCATCGTTGTTGTCAATCAACATGTCTTGAGGAAGCTTCACAAAATATCTGTCAATAGACCTGTTGACATCGTGCCGCCCTTCTCCCACTTGGAGAATAAATTCTGAGAAGGCCGCAAGTTCTGCCGTCGTGCTGTTGTTCCCGGCCGGTCGGACACGCATGTTTTCCGTGAGTTGAAGCTGTTTGAAGTGCTCCCACAACGTCGACGACTTTAGACACGCATCAATAGTCTCTGCAGGTGTCCCGCGCACGATAACAGGTAAAATCTGTCGGAAGTCGCCCGAAAGTACAAATACCTTCCCTCCAAATGGTTCCTGGTCGTTGTCCATGATGTATCGCAATGTTCTGTCCACGGCTTCAAATGCATGTTGGTGTGTCATCGGTGCTTCCTCCCAGATAATCCAACTGGCCCTCTGAATCAAACTTTTCAGGTGGGACTGCTTGTAGATCGCACAGGTCGACTTGTTGGTCAACTTGAGAGGTATCTTAAACGTCGAATGCGCTGTACGACCTCCCATGAGCAACAGAGAGGCAATTCCACTTGACGCCACCGCAATCGTAATCTTTCCGGCCAGACGCACCTTAGCTAAGATGTGCCGAAGTAGTGTCAACTTGCATCCCCCCCTGGACCACCAATGAAGAATAGTTTGTTGTCTTGGTCCGACGCATTGACCGCCTGGATAATTTCGTCAAAGATAGCGCGCTGTCTCTCGTTCAACTGGTCTTCTTGGTCCACGATCGCTTGCAGAGTGGTATGGTCGTATCCTTCCAGCTCGCGCCGAATTAGGCTGTTTCTCAATAAGCGAATCCAGTACCAGCGCGGGGAAATCATGTAGCTGTGGAAGGTCGAAATCGGCCACTGCGTACCCGCTAATTTGGGGTAGATCATTTAAACTCTTGAGCGTCTTGAACTCGATCATATCTTCCTTTCCTGCCTCAACAGCGGTACCGATGCGCAAAGTCTTGTGAAAGGTCGTCGTAGAAGAGTTCCCATAGCTGACGAACCTCGGCAACTTGAGAGTACACCAAGATCGTCGTGAATAGCTGGCGAAGTTGGTACGGCGTCCGGAACTCAGCAGCTTCCCTCATACACGAAATCCACTCCGCATCATCTTCGAGGAAGCCAATCTCAGAGCCGCTTGACGGTACATTTCGTACGTGACACCTTCCACTGTCCGGAGGTGCTCGAAGGACTGTGGCCCCTTGTGATCAAAACGCACAAATAGAACCGCTCCATGCCCATTGGCGACACGTGAACTATCCTCCCAAACGCGGCTTGGAATTGTTTGCGGCGAACCCAACGTTTGGCTTTTGCATCCCAGCGGAACTCTTTGGGGATATCTTGGTAAACCATAGTCTTTCCAATCTGCTTCACTGGCACACAACTCAAAGAAGCGGGTCAACATCGTGTGGCGTCCACGCGTAAGAACTCGGTCAGGGTTATCGCTTGAAAGAAACGTCACCACTTGCGCGTTCTCGAGATGAGTCGTCAGCTGCACGACCGAGTGGGTCTTGCCTTGTATCGCGTACCCAAGAAGCCGCATACAGACCTCTATGGGGGATATGTACCTGGCGTTCAAATACCTTAGGATCTCGTTGGGTTCCGTGCGAGCTGACGGGATTCACCGCGCACAGTTTCAATTGTAATCACCGCCTTGTCGGATCCCTAGTACATGTACTTGTACAGATACTTGACCGCCGTGAGGGTCGTACAGACTTCTACGTTGATAGGGCATCTCACGTTTGTTTCTTCGCTCGATGTTGTTTGCGTACGTGTCCGTGTACGTCCACCCCAACTCTCCGTGTCGAAGAAGAAGAGGGTACTGAAGGGGGTCGTACATTTGGTTCGACTCGAACAGGCGCAGCAAATTGTTGGTATTTAGTCCACAGGAGAATATCGCGCGGACGGTTTCTATCATCGATAAGCGTCGCGCCAACCTCCGATACCGTGCGTAGATTGTAAGTACGCGGGTTCGACTGCTTCTCATGCTGTCGGAACACCATATCGAAGACGTCTTTCCCTTCTGCCTGGTCTTGGCATAGCCTCTCTGCGAAGTTGAGGAAATGTTGCGCGAACGGGTAGACTTCATCCATCATTTGCTCGATGCCCAATAGCGTGCCGGGGTCCAAGCTCCTTGCCCTGGGGGCAGACGTCCAGAACACTACCACACGCACTCTTGGACTTACCACTTGGCCGACCTCGCTTCCTTCACACCGGGCAGTCAACCTCAGCGGTGGGCATAATTGTCGTGTAGGATCACAACGAAAATCCCCGTTCCGTATTGGAACTAGCCCTACCAATAACACTCTCCCTTCCCCGAAAGGTCGGTTGAGCTTTGTTGGGATAAAATCTGAAGACCAGATCCGATCCCTTACACCGGGCTGGACGATGCCTCTGTGCACTGTCGGTTAGGTAGGTGTACCCTCAAATGTGCACCACGAACCACGAGCGAGGGTTCGGATGCACTTAGGTTCGCGTTTTCACGCTATCTCACTGTGGTCCCTCAGTTAGGAAGGGTTCCGGGTCAGTCCAGACCTTGTACAGGGGAGCCGAAGGAAACCCTCGGCGAAAGTCCAGGTACGCTGGGGGGCTCTGCCTCACGCCCAGAAAACACACTCAGAGGCTTCTCTCTGCCTCAACACTCGGCCATTTCTCTCTCTTGGCCTTACCAGGATGAACTCTCAGTCAATGCACCTTGAGTTCACCGGCAGCCATTAACCCGCCGAGGCCGAGTGTATCCAGGCCCCACAGCTAGCTAGCTAGGCTTACCGTGGACGGAATTGACCCTTTTGCCTTGGGGGAAATTCTGCTCTGATTTAATAGTTAGGGGTTCTGTAACCCCATATGTATATAATCCTAGATCCCAATACAAATATCAAGTGTGAACAGAGCCTTCGGCTAATCACGCGACCGACGACTCGGGCTAAGTACTAATAGTGTGCCCGCCACTAATCCGAGTGTTTAAACACCCATCGCAATACTGACAACTCATAGTACTCAGCCGGTTTTGTATTAGGACCGACTGAGCCCTCTGAGTACCTGTCACCCAAACGCGGTAAATGTGAATCTTGTCCATCCGGGCCAATCAGGAGGTCTGATAGCATTTCACCCGAAGGTTCACCACCGTTAGACCTCGGCGCGGAGCTTTCTGTGCCTGGTCGAATACCAACACCTCATAATCTAGTCCGCGGGGACGGCTTACCTGAGGAGACTCCGCGTGCCGCTTGTATTGGACCCCGAATATTCCACTCTGTATTTCTTTCTTTAACTTCACTAGGCCCGAAGGCCTTTCCTACAGGTTCCTATACTGATATCAAATGAAACTGGGGGGGGTTACGGCCCCTCCAATATTAAAACTAAGTTCAATCAGTGACCGACCCTCTAAGCTCGCCGACCTCCCGTAAGATCGACGACCTCTCAGATTCCGACATATCCGAAACCTCCAGACCTATCCGAAACTCCCGGGTCGATATCTTGGGTACACTCTTGGTCCTGACTGCCTGGTGTCACAGATCCACCTAAAGTCTTCGAGCCTTGCCTTAAATCTGGTAAGCGCTCCTCCACACTAAGCTGGAGTTCGTCCGAGCCACTAGCTCGGCGATCAACAAGAAATCGCTATACCACAACCGCCCCTGTCTCGATTTGAACCAGGTAAGCGAGTGTCGAGGTACTCGTTTAGCGATTCTGTCTGCTTCAGGTCCGGTATCAGTGCAGGTTCGTATGTCGCATGGAGCGATACACCGTGCAATGGGTGTATGCCCCACCGATAAGCTCAGTTCTAGCTGTTCTTGATGTTCTCCTTATTCTGTACCGTAACCCTCCATTCCATATCATATATATCACATGCACTAGTTGGTACAGTCGTAATACACTCGGCAAGGGCCTGTACCCTGCCGTCGCCGAGGGCATCATGAGGTACAGTAGTTCATTCCCCATTTCGGTGACCTGTATCCATCACCGAGGGATCCGTTGCGCAATCGCTAACTCTCGTCAGCTACCCGAAACATTTGAATAGGATCCACGCGCTTGCGCTAGAGGGATAGTCAAACAACAGCCCCCCCCGCACCAAATTTCGATACTTGTTTCATTGTCGGTACGTCGTTGTCGCATTAATTGGCGTTGGGACGCTTGCCAGGCTCGCTTTTGGCTCATCGAATGTGGTCCTCGGTCGGCGAGGATAGTTTCAACGATGCACTTATCGTCACCTGCTTTCGGCCCCCAGCTAACATCCGATAATAGCTTCTCGTCGAAACCAAATCGGCCACCTTCGCCGATCCCGCCGATTAGTTCCGAGGTAGGTCGGCGATCCTCTTCGTGCACTGAAGTCTGGAAACGGATACCACCGGGTATAAATGATGAACGGGTAGATCAATTTATTGGCAAGATTCTCCACGTCCTGCTTAATCCGAAAGGGCCAATACCATCGGAAAGCGAGAAGGTTAATCAAATCGGGCTTCACTCGTTCCAGAAGCAGCTTTCCCCGACCACTGGACTCGAACAGCAATGGTTGACTGGGTTCTTCAACCGAATTGGCCCCATCAGCCCCGCCTCGATCACCACAATCGCCGACAGGTACTGCCAGTTGCCCTAGCCTCCCACGGTGTCAATTAGTTTCTTAGCTTGTCGAGCCTTCTCAGTAACCTAGTGTTGTTTCGCCATGACCAGCGCGACCACATCTAGACTATTAGCCTCCCGTCGCCAAGCTGTAGCATTCATTAGGTCAGCATCGCTGGGTCTCACTGGGCTCGGTAGACCGTCGACCTTTTGCCTTTGTTTCGGCTGGGTGATTGTCGTTCTGTTGGCTCCAAACCCTTTATTCGTCGAGCCCCATGTGTGATTATCAGGGTAAGTCGCTAACTGGGTTGGAATACTGGGCGAACCTTTGCTTCACAGGTGATTGGTTTTGTTCGTTCGGCAAATCAGGCTCGCGGACTGTTTGTTCGTCGATATAGAGTGCTTCCTGGATTCTGTTGAGCGCCTTCAGTTCTGCTCTCCTTGGTTCGCTGAGCACAATTTTGCTAATTTGGCTCTCAAGAGCTTCAGGTGGTAGTGAGCGGGCTGACGAGTTGTACTCTCATGCAACTTGGTGATAACGGATTGAAGTCAGCCTGACCGCATACGGCTTCTGGCGCGCGCTTGGCTCTCTGTGCCGTTGCTGCCGACGTACTGTCGCCCCAATGGATTGCTGAACTGCAACCTGTAAATCGCCGACCACGATTTAATCGGTCACGCCGTGTTCAATCGCCGACCATATCCCTTTGCTTAAACCTGTGCACTTGGCAATGGTTGTCGTTGCCGACTCCAGGTGAAAGCATGAAGCGGTAACAATATCCCACGTCGGTAAGCTGCACAGTATCCATGAGCAACTGCCTTGCTCGGCGATATTATCCAATTTCGCCGACCCGCTAAACGATAACACGTAGCCCTTATACCCAGGTAAACAGAGTGGGACCTGATCGGTGAGCACATGGGACAGCTGGAATGACTCGGGTTCGGCAGTGTCTCCACTGCCTGAACTTCGTTCACATGGTGTCCGTGTTTTGGTGCGGTTGGCATTAGACGGGCGTGTGACCTCCGCCGTCGATCTGCAATCAGCTTCGTCGAAACTAAGTTGTTGCCTCTCCGCGAGTTTCTTCGTCGCCGACTCGGCCAAAGTTGTAGTCGGTACAATGTCATATGGTGACAGGGGGGTTGCAGAGTTGATCGCCAGCTCAATCGCTGACCTATTGCCCGCGGTTCGTTATGTGACTGGATCCATTTCATCGCCCCCAGCAGGCTTCGACGAGCGACCTGAGGCGATTAGCATGAAACGCATGTCAGATCCGGCATGATTCGCTGGAGTTTGACAGCTCTTTTTCCTTGTTTCAACCGCAGCAGCTTGGCTCTCTGGGGATCTTGTCAAATATGCAGATACACTCTGATAAACCGTTGACGGTTGTTTCGCCAGCCAGTCATTATAATAGTGGCATATCGTAGACAAAACCGCTTTGTCGGTCGCCGATCCATATGCCAAAACTTGCCAATCATGATACTTTCGCGTGTGGAGCTGTACAAATCCATCATCAACTGGTAGTTCTCCCAGGGTACCCATCATACAAAGCCAAAGTTGGATGGGCACCACGCTCGGCGATCAGTAATATTTCTAACCTTGACGCGGATCGGCTTCCCGAATTTGCTGAGCTCCACTGTTGGTACCAAATGCTTAGTTCGCCGAGTCCATAGAACATGCATAGTAGGGTTGGGACAGCTCTTCCGCAGTACGAACTCGACGACTGCACCGGGTGGTACTTCAAGTGGCTTTCTAGGTCCTCTTGGTACATGTTTCGCCGAGCTCTGGTCGACAACTTCCCTTAGGGACTTGAGTAGCGGTATCACCACCTCGTCAGGGTTAAACGTCGTCGACGGTCAAGCCTCACACCAGCTGAAATCATAAAATCTGTGTCAAGGATGACATCACCCCAGCGCATTGTGGTATTACCCAAATGTGTATCTCATAAGTGAGTTCCCATCCCAACGCCAGCTTGACCGTATCCCATTCACACGAGGACACTTGGTCTTTGGTCTTGATGTCCAAGGCAGGTGATGTCTTGGACATCAATACGCCTGCTTGCACTAACCGAAGTAGTTAATTTCAGGTTCTTTGCGAGGGATTTGCTGATCACACTGACGTTAGCTCCAGTATCGAGCATTTTTGTCCTTCTGTCATTCACTGCCCCCATAACGATTGCACGCATTCTTGTTCGTCGATCGAATTGTTTCGCCGACCACCAACCTCGGCGTTTATCATTGTGTAACTTAACTGGCTCCGACATTATCGGGGGCCTTAATTCGCCGAGCCTCATATGGGTACATTCGCCGACCAAGCCATTCGCAATCCCATATTCCATGGGTACATTCGACGACCGGCGCAACCGACTCCAGTATGGCTGATTCGTTGTCCTTGTTTATCGGTGCAAGAGCAGATCAATCATCTGCTTGAGACAATGGGCTTTGAGTACGCAGCCAGGCCCTCGAAGGTATTTCTGCAGGTCTGGGAGGTCGGCGATGTAAGCGCTGAGCTCGCCAAGTGGAAACGCAAGTTGAAATATTCGTTCGGTACTCGAAGCTCGACGACGGTGCCGAAGCTCAACGGGATCGGCCCGAGCACCGTGCCGGTCCCGTCCACACCAAAGAAAATACTGACTTGGCCCGGGTTCCAGACGGCCTCGACGGAAGGAGAGGTATTCAGTAAGTCTGCCGAGGCCCCGTACTCCATGGTCTCTCACATGATAACGCCCAAGAAAAGTCTCCGCCGTCGGCTAATTTACGATGGCACTCATGATGATGACGATGACGACAACGCTGGTCGAGATGACGCCGACCCCTGTGAGGGCTTGACCACACAAACTCGGCGATCGTACCACCACGTGGATGATGATGGAGCTCAGCGAATCAAGCTGACACATCATATCTCGCTGAGTAAGCTGCCGAAGTTACGGAATCACAGTGAGCATGCGCTGAAGTGGCTGCGGGCATTTATATATGAGATGCAGGGGACGAATACCTCGCAAGATTGCTGGCATGTTCCCTTTGAATTGTGTATGGAGGATGGGGCGAGCTACTGGATTCGCCAACTGCCACAAGCGACACGAACGAGGTGGTCTCAGCTCTGTGAGGCATTTATAAATTACTATGGTATCCAGTATCACGAGTCTGCCGCCGAATTAAAGTATTATGCAGCGCAGCAAGATCCCGGCGAGCATATTTGCGACTACATCCAGCGACTTAATGGATACGCACGCTCGGCGAACATAATTTATAATAAAGGTGGTGCAGCTGGTGCTAGACACGTTAAACCGTTTTTGACAACGTGCTGTGATGGTGATATGGTCGCCAATATAATACCTCAGATATTTGACAACATCGCTGATGTTGAAGTTGTTATTAACGAGATTATGGCCGCTGAACGACACCACAGAGAGCAGCGTAACTATGTACAGATGCTAGTCAGTACAAACGATCGACGACGCTACTTCCGATCTACTCACCATGGTCGCCACAGTGGCCGAAACAACCGCATTCGCACTCGCAATGCTAAGATCGCTGAGGTACCAGAAGAGCAGCTAATGATTACGCAGCGTTCCGAAGATGTGCTTGACGATTATGGGCGAACAATTAATCAATCTCGCGTATCCTGCAAATCGGATTCAGCATCGAATGGGATGCTTTCGTCAACTATCTTAATGGATTGTGTAGTCGTCAACCGCATTTCTCTAGTCAAGGTGAGTCACACCCGGCACAAGCACCCCGAACCAGACCACTTCATGGTGTATACAGAACTGACAACAACGAGATTGGGCTCAGGGAGTACAAGTTTCGTGTCACGCCAGCTACACGCGTCCTCTCAGAGCGTTGGATTTCTATCCCGTGTGCAGCATGCGTACAAGAGCATGCACCGGGCTGCTGCATGCCCTACCGGCTCTATCAAGCTGCTGTGAAATTCGCCCAGTCAACATACGATGAGAAGTCGCTTCCTCCCGCAATTCGGCATGTTATTTCGGCTAAGGGCCCAGCAATTACGGTCCATTTAGGCAACCTACATTCTCCACTGCCTGGCATACCAGCAGTGGAGGCTAACTTTGTGTTCGCCTGTGCACATGATCCCGCGGTCAGAGACAGGATGATGAGACGCTACCCAATCATTATACATGGTTACGTTTAAGTCAATAAGCGAGCAAGTGAAGATGGTCAAGACGTCGGCAAACCCGTGGGGCACGACTCCGGTGACGACTAGAGAAAGGTCAAGTGCGAGACCGAGATCGGTGGACGCGGCGACAAAGGCAACGGCCAACATGCCGCGCTCTGTCAAGTTCGACCGGGTCGGTGATCAAGACCATGAAAGTGGAGGAAGTGATGATGGAAGTGAAGCTGGAGTGGTGATGATGGGCCCAAGGTCAATGCTGGATGACGAGGAGGTCGACGAGCTAACGGTGTATGTCGGCAAATTGGGTGCCCCGTGCCAGATCGCTCGCCGACTGGAATCGGAGGATGGCGAGGTTGCCCCAGCTGGTGCCCTGGCGCCCGACAAGCGGCCGACCACAGGGAGTCGGATGTCGATGAACGGGAATGCCCCGAATGCTTACAAGATACTGGAACAAGTCGGGTGGTCGATGGTTGCAACGAGCGCGTGGATGATGGTGTTTGGACCGAAGCAAGTCGGCGGAGCCAAGTGGGTGACGCTTGAGAAGGAGTTGTCGAGTCCAATCGACAGCTCTGGATTGACGCAACTCACGAAAGTGACACAACCACCCTGTTTCCGGGTCGCGGCACCAGTTGTGGTGTAGCAGACGGGCAAACTCTCGTTAGCTTCCCACTCCACACCCTCAATACCTACGCTCGGCGGGCGTAGGCTTGTCGGGCGAATCCGAAGATCGCCCAGTCCGTTTACAGCGGTATAGTGGCGCCCTTCGAATGCCTCCCAAGCCGTCTCCCAGGAGCAGACAGCACACTCCCCCTTAATTTGCCGACCTTCTTTTCCTTCTTTTTCTGTCGACTAAGTCGAGAGCACTGTACAGCGTACTGCCCATCATATTGTTCTGAAGAACATCCTTCCGAGGAATCGGTGTTTGAGCCAGAATGGTGGCGGCATTAAGCTTATTGAAAGCATGCACGATACGCCACTTGCCATTAGGTATCTGACATAGAATGTAGGCGTCGAGTGCGGAGAATTGCTCTGCCCGCCTCGTGCTTGGCAAGGAAGAATGCGTCAATGACGCCACACTGTTCCCTTGGTAAGAGCCACTGCCTCGTGGCACAGTACTCGGTTCCCGGAACCATATCAATCTCATGGCGAACGCCTCGATCGGGAGGAAGCCCAGAAGGCGGCTCCTTGGAGACCACGTCTTGATACTTCCTGATCACGATCCGACGGATTCTTTAAGATCTCTGATCCACTAAGCGCATTGAGCGCCTCTTTACGTCCTCTAGTACAGCTTCATCAAGAAGCGAGGGTGCGTTTAACTCTTCCTCTGGTCGTATGATGACCACCTCAGCCAACTCGCCGGCCTGTAAGGCCTCACCGAATTCATCGAAGGGCATCTCGTCCAGCTCCAACAGAGCAGCTAACGTAAGCACCGCCCCAGGTTAACGACGCCATCGACGTCACCTGTCACTCCTTTAACGATTATATGTAGCTTTTCGCTATAGTGTAGAGCGGTCCCGCTCACAACAACGTTCACGCCCCGTGAATTTTCGATGCCATGCGTCTTGCAGCGAGCATATTGCGTCGCCGCCTCCTCTTCGCGGAGGTTATCCGCCTCCGAGAGGCCGTCGTGGGTGCGCCCGGGGTGCCGTCAGGTATCATCGCCTATTCCAGCTCCGAGGGAGCTTCAGTGTTTCGACCAAGACTCAGCGAAGAGCTGTTGTGTCCGCAGCCTCCACTCAGTGGATGTTGTGCCACCCCACATTCGACCGCAGGGCTTCGTCATTGGGTCCTCGGCATCGTGCCGACCATGCCGTCCTTGGCATCTAGCGATAACTCGCCATTGATACGAGCATCGCTCAGTGTATTCTGTGCCACTCCACATGCATCATCCTGCCCGCAGACCTGATGCCTCGACTTACTGCCGACCATACCATCATGGTCATCCAGCGATGCTGATTCACTGCGAGCATCGCTCAGAGGAATACACGCCGCCCCGCGCTCAATCCATGAGCTTCGCTCAGGCCTCCTGTCCATGCCGTCTTCGGCACACAGCGACCTGCTTCACTATGAGCGCTGCTCAGTGGGTTGTGCACCCCTGTATGTTCAGCCCACGAGCTCTGCTCGGGACGCTTGTCCCCGACACTCTCAATGTCCATCATCTGAGACATTCCAATGCCCAGCACGTTGACCGCCCAGTGCTCACGCTAGAAGCGCATCTCTTCCGAGCAGAGGTGGGTTCATGACTCGCCAAAGCTCCACTCGGAGAGAAGTGCGTAGCATCTAACGTCTTTGACCTCCAATCGATCCATAGCTCATGGCGCTCCAGCCATGCCACGCCAAGGATGAAATCATATCTCGTATCCAGGTCCAGGGCCAAACAGCGTTCCACGCAATCGAAGTCTAGGAACTCTATGCCTAGGTCCACAGTGGCCTTAGGCACCATAACATGCCCGTCGCGAGACGGATAGTGAATGTGTCACGTTCACGCGCTCTAAGCACCTCAGCGTACAGCTGGCTGCCTTCCATCGTGGAGCGCCGGGCGTAGTTGCCCGACGCACCTGAGTCAATCAAGATCGTTCATGGCTTCTCAATGCCTTTCATAGTCGCTTGAACGGCTAGCAAGCCAGGCTTGCAAACACGTTCGGTGATAGAGAGCACTGCTCTCTTCGGGACTCAACCCTGCTGACCTCCACCTCCACGAGTCTCAACAGAACTTAGTTCTTCCCCAGTAGGCCGCCCCGCGCCTACTGGGACTTCTCGCTTCCCCGAAACGAACCAGTGTTTTGACCCGAAGCAGGGCTTCCGCTCAAAGGAGCCTGGCGGTTACGCACTGGGCAACCAGCCCGCAGATGACGCGTGTCACCGAGCCCGAAGCATCGACGAATGCCTCTACGCTGCTCCGCAGCAAAAAGTCAGCTTCTTCATCCTCAGCATATGTAGCGGGGCTACACATTCGGTCAACCTCCACATTAGTGCAACACGCACTAATGGATACATTCGGGTGGGCCACATGCAGTGTGGCCACCATTCATATAAAAAGCACTACTGTTGGCAGAAAGCAACAGATATCTGCCAATAAGGAGCATGCATTAGGGCAGAGATTCTGCCAACCACTCGTTGGCAGATCCTCGCTTTATAGATATCAGTTTTAGGAGGCAAGGCCAAAGTTAACATTCAAATTCAGTTCTCATTTCTACCAAAAAGGGTTATTAATACTTCTTTATTTAGATTAACTATACTTACAAGGTTAAGTATACTTAATCTAATATAAATAAACCTACGCTTCCTCCTACACGTCGCGCACACGTGTAAGGTAAAGTAGTGAGCTAAGAAAGCCCACTACAGCATAGCTCTGCGGTTAGCTGAAAAGCTAGTGCCGCCAAGCTACCAGCCTACGGATGTCAGCATAGCTGCGATCCGTGGGCTCTGGGTCTGACGATGGATATGCGTATGACGCGTTCCATCCAAGTCGAGACGACTTAAAAATGAGCTCGGCATTTAATGCCACGGCCACGGCCTCTCCAAACGATGTAGGATGGATGCGGAAAACTTCCGTCCGGCCCACGCCCGTCCGCAGCCCGGAACAGCGATTGGGTCGTGTTGGTGGTGTTCAGGGTGCTGTGTGGGCGATTAACACCGTCACGGTGACTGCTTCATGCAGAGGGTCTACTGCCACGCCGGCAATCAGAGTTCTCAACTCTTGGACGTAGTCCACCCGCTCCTTCTTGCCCTCACGGGTAGCCAAGAAGCGTGAGTAAACGCGATAAACCTGGTTAGGCGGAGCAAATACTCGCGAGAGTTGCTACCTCAGCTGTTCCCATGTCGGGAATGACGTCTCTACCGACATCCCGCACGTGAGTACCCATTCACGAGCTCGCCCTCCGAGCTTGGGGGTGGCAAGCGCTACGCGCTGTTGCTCTGTCTTGAGCAGGTCTAAGCCCATCGCCATCCGCAACTCCCGGGTCCAGAGCAACAATCACTCTCCTTCCTTCATTTCGAAGGTCTTCACATTCACCCATGAGTGGCTTGGGCTTCGGCCCGCTCATCGACGGAGGTGCAGGCGTCACAGATGCCACAGCCGCCGTCATTCTATGTTGGTGATGCTCCAGCAGAGCATTCTCATAACTTGAGAGCGCCTCCAGTCTCGCGTTGACCGCGTCTGGACCTTGCGAGACAGGGTGTGAAACGCCCTACGGTCCCAACAAAGACATCAACTTCTTAAGCGCGTCTTGCTGGCTCGGGGCTAGGTGAGCGAACTGCTCCATCTTCACAGAGGGTCAGTCTCTCAGACTCAGGTGCCGGATTGACTACGAGTGGTACCAAATGCAGCGGAGCTGCCGTAGCGTGCGTCAGAGGTAGACGTAGACTCACCGAGTCTGAGTACGAGCCCGTAGGATCCCTATAAACGGACCCCTAGAGTATAAAGCCTTAACACCAAGGCACCTAGACGCTACGTGTATTTTTCCAAACTGAATTATTTGTTGCTTTAAGTACAGCAATGCCGCACGGTGCGAACCGATGTAGTTTTACTATCTACCATAGTAAACCCTAATTAAATGCATCCTGACTGGCTCACGAGCCACCTACTGATTCATTGATATCTTTTGTATCCAGTACTGATATCTTGTTAGTAGCAAGTACTGATCTTGTTAATATGTGTCACACACACTTGTGTGTCACACAACACAGATCATGTGTGTTACACTGTAAGAGTTGTCACGGTTAGAAGGTGTGAAGGTTTGAAGAGCCAATCAAATCAAACCTTCATTTTTCAAGTGTGAGCGGAATAGCTAGCCATCAGTTGGCGCAGCCACCAGTGCGTGGCTCTCCGAGAGGCAATGGGACGAAGCCTGCACGCGGCGCTGTTGCTGCTCTTAGAGCACTCAGCTCTCAGACATCTGCTTTGTGACCAGGATGCCGAGAATAATTACAATTACCGACATCTTCGGGAAGATCCGAACACTTTGCTTGAGCTGTTCAAGTCAAAAGAGCAGAACAGAGAAGAGGCCCCCAGCGACTAAAACTTAGGAAGTGTTCAGGATTTCCGACTACTAGGCTAAATAATATTTAGCCTTGGCTGTCAGTTTAGCAAATGATAATATCATTCGCTAAAATCATACCACTGACAGCCAATCAATTTGAGTCTCCACTTCACAAGATGGACAGCTTGGACGATCTGGGACCATGGGGACCAGCGTGTATTTCGTCCCGCCGGGCTGCACCGGGATAGCGCAGCCTCTCGACGGGGGTGATGTCCCCACTGAAGCCTCACCTGCGCCAGACGTGTGCCCAAGCCGCTGTGTTGGACGCTATGCCTACGAACTCAGCGGAGCGCAGTCACTACATGTTTGACGCTGCAAGGGCAAGATTTCTTCGGACACCGTTCGTCATTCGTTTGACAAAGCAGGCCCCTTCTTCGGCTATGTAACTTCGACGGACGTCCAGGGGATGCTGACCGAAGCGAGCCTTCTTAGTATTGTTGACGCGCAAGACAACGAAACCTCGCGTGTCCATGGTGTCCTCAGCGGCGGCGTCAACGAGAAGCGATCAGTGCGTAGATATGATTGGTCAAAAATACGCCGGCTTTCTTTAAGTCAACGATTGTATAGAAAATCCTTCTCAAATCTCGAATATTAGCAAGTGTTCAGGTCTTTTTGCTGTTCGGATCTTTCCGAAGAAGTCGGTATGACGTCCCGTTCTACTGTGCGATAGCCTCGCATCGCTATTCAGCCCGTCCTGAAGTCGTCACGACCGGAGCTGGAGCCCTGAACGAATACAGCTGCAGGAACACTGGTGTACAGTCATTCAAGCTAAACCGTCTGCTGCGGGAATGAACCAATCACAGCAAACCTTCGGAGTTTTGGTCAAACCTGCGGCGATTTCCGAGTACAAGTAGGTTTTAGTTGAAAAGACCAGGACACGAAGGTTTGATTTGAGTGGCTGTTCAAACCAATCCTTCCAACCGTGGCAACCCCTTGTAACCCCGTCACAAATTCTTTTGCAGAGCCCGCAGCAGCTACAACGCGGACACCGCTACGAGGACGGCCGCGCGCGACCACTTCGTGCTGCCGCAATGCACTTCATGGGTGTGTACGAGCGCCGCCGCGCGCAGCCGCCGGAGGCGATCGTCTTGACCGTCTCGTCCTCCGAGGTTCTCGCCTTCAAAAGAAGAGTCGATGTATGTCCTTGAGCTGCAGTCGGCGTTGGCACATGGGCACTTGCCGTTGGCGCGGATTGCTCGGAGGATGCACAGAAGATGTGGCCGCACAAGGTAGACGTTGCGGAGGAAACGGTCGCCGGGCGAGGCGCCGCGGAGGTATCCAAGCGCCAGCGCGGCACCACCGACATCACTATGCAGAACAACGAAGTGGTGGAGGAGTTCAAGCACCGACTCAAGTGCAGCATCTGTCTGGACGTGCTGGAGGACATAACGTCTACCTTGTGCGGTCACATCTTCTGTGCAGGCTGTATCCGCCAAGCAATCCGCGCCAACGGCAAGTGCCCATGTGCCAACGCCGACTGCAGCTCAAGGACATACATCGACTCTTCTTTTGAAGGCGAGAACCTCGGAGGACGAGACGGTCAAGACGATCGCCTCCGGCGGCTGCGCGCGACGACACACCCGGGAAGTGCATTGGGCAGCATGAAGTGGCCGCGTTCGGCCGTCCAATCCACGTCCTGGTCGTCGAGCAGGCCGCCGAGCGCGCGCGCTCCGGTCTCGCCGCCGCGCGTGGCGGCGTCCGCGCTACTGCTGCTGCCGCCGCTGCCGGCTCTTCGGAATGGAAAACTTGACTGCGAAGCTCTCTAGTGTGGTAGTTCGTTCGTCGGGGGGGTATTCAAAGTCTGTCTCCCCCCCCTTGGAAGTTGTTATCAGAGTTTTAAATCCCGTAGACTATGGACTCCACGCTTATATTTATATTTATTATAAAAAAACAGTGACACTTATTATTATAGATAAAGTGATTTTAACCCACGAGGTACTCAGGATGATACGTTCGCTCACCAAAGTTCTTTCCTGTTATTGCTAAACTTTCAGCAATAACAGGTACGGTGCAGCACCCGGTACTGACAGCACCTGGTATTATCACTGTATTTGCTGGCCGTACAGTATTTGGCAATCAACACTATAGTTACCAATGAGAAGATGCTCGTAGCTGGAACACGTAAATCTATTTCATCTAGACTTCCTGCGCAGGCTTAGGTCCGGCGCGTCTTGCGGAAGGTCTCGAGCAGTTTAGAATATGTCTGCTTCTGCAACTCCGGGTTGGCCAGCTCCTTCTCTACCTGGAGCTTCATGCGCTTTTGCTGCTCGCCATTCTCGCTGGCCTCCACGGCATTCTGCTGCTGCTGTTGCTGTTGTTGCTGCTGCTGCCTCATCTTGCGCTTCTTGTTCTTCCTCTTTTGAGCGCTGCTTGCTTCTTGCTTGGTAGTCTCGTCACTGTGAACAGTTTGGTGTGGCTTGGGCAACATCGTATCCATGAAAGACCTGTACAGAGCCGTCATGGACGGCAGTACGTGGGCCGGCGCGTCGAACAGACTGCTAGATGATGATCCGTTGGAAGGAGCGCTGCTGGGTCCAACGTGTTTGTTCTTCTTCTCTGAAGCACGTCCGCCGCGAGCGGCGGTGTAGATGGCACTCAGTGCCTTGGTCTCCTGCTCGCCATGCTTTGCGGCGGTGCGTTCGGCAACTGCTGCAACATGCGCCTGCTTGCGACGACGTGCCTCGAGAGATCGCGAGTTGGGCCCGTCCAGCCTCCATACACCGGCCTTAAGATCGAGAAGCAGAATGTCTCCGGTGCCAGGGTGGAAGCCAGCACTCCATATTTTGCTTTCAAGATCCACAACACGCACACAGGAAGGCACAGGTGTCTGGGGGTCGAATACCAGAACCAAAGTCTTAGATTTCTTCTCTACGGGCATCCAAACCAAAAAGCGTTCATACAACGCGTCCTCAGCCACGACGGCATCCTTTGGCACTGTGTAACGCCACCAGAGGGACAGCGACAACAAATTCCAAACCTGCACCTGGTTCGCGGTCACGATAACGACGAAAGGAGAGTTCTCGCCCGGGAACACGATCTGACGGATCTTTTGACCATCGGCCGACGGAATCACACGGCGAAGCGAGTGAGTTGCCACATCCCAAAGCGTAAGCTTGTTTCCGTACGCCACAGCAAGCAGGGAACCATCGCGCGCGAAGCCCACAGCAGTAACCGGTTCGTCGCGGAAGCGCACAACAGATTGGCAGTGCCACGAAAAGCCACCACCTTCATTAGAATTCTTCTTCCAAACCTTGAAATCGCCCTGTTCGTCGGCCGTCACCACACAGTCACCGTAAGACGAGGGAGAAAAGGCGACGCTCGTAACCAGCGCGCGGCCGTGGGGCGCGTCCACCGCCGTGTTCACAAAGAAGGATCCATCCACACGGCGAGTCCAGAATCTCAGAGCCTGCTCTTCGCCATTCTTCGCCACCGAAGGCGCATGCAGCGTCACCAGGGCATTGCCACGCGAGCTGAAGCACGAATGCGATGCCTGCAGCACGGGCAGCACCTCGTCTTCGGTGCGTGTGACCTGGTTGCGCTCCGACAGCAGCAGCGTCTGCAGCACACGGTCCGCGAACGGTTCGTAGAACTGCAACACACCAGCACCCGAGGACCCGTTCATCACCAGCGCCTTGGTGACCGGGTCGACCACCAACTGGCGAGTCGGCAGCGAGGTCGCCGCCGATCCGCTCGCACGGTCCAGTCCGCGCGCTTCCCACTCCTGCTCGCGCGTGACCGAGTTGTACTGGAAGAGCACGCTGTCGGCAAGAGCGACGACGTACACGGCGGCGTCCCTGCGCGGCGCGATCGCCTCCACCGCCGCCGGCAGACGCGGCAGGTAGGCCCGGCGTCCCGACTCCAGGTGCCAGGACACGAGCACGCACTCCTCACCCCCGGAGAGCAGGAACTGGCCGTCGCTCGAGTACTGGATGCAGTGCACGGCGTGTGAGTGCCAGTGCATCTTGGCGGCCGAGGTCTTGTCGCCGTCGCTGGTCTGCAGCTGGTGGTAGCGGTGGATCTGTCCGTGGCCGTCGCCGACGGCGAACTCTCGGCGCGCGGGGCTCACGGCCACGCACGCCACGGCGCGCACGTGCTTGAGCTTCTGCACGGTCCACGTGCGGTTGCCCGAGTCCGTGGCGCCGGGCAGTTGGTGCACCCACACGGCGAAGATGCGGTCGTCCGCCACGGCGACCAGGTAGTCTCCAGCGGGGCCCTGCGGCGCCGCGTAGCTCTGCATGGCCGCGGCCTGGAACTTGTGCTTGCTGTGCTGGAAGATGACGTTGCCGCGCTTCTTCTTCTTGAGGCTGAACTCGGCCACGCTCCAGGCGCGCGCCTCGCCCTGCAGCACCAGCAGCAGCTGCGACGGGCTCACGCGGCTCGAGCCCATCCAGAGCACGGGCGCCTTGGCGTCCATCTCCAGCAGCGGCTTCTGCTCCACGAAGTCCCACACGAGGATGTAGCCATCTTGGTACGCGGCCAGCAGCTGCAGCGCGTTGTGCGGGTGCAGCGCCACGGCCGTCACGGCGCTGCGGCTGCCCGCGCGCGCGCACTCGTGTAGCACGCGCCCGCTCTGCGCGTGCAGCACGCGCACCACGTGCGCCTGCCGCTGGAACACGTAGCGCGCGTCCGCCGAGTACGTCAGCGCGGCGGCCGCGCGGCCCGCGCGCGCGCCCGCGGGCGGCGTCAGCAGCTCCAGCTCCGTCGGCTGCGGGTCCTGCGCCTGCGTCATGATGGCTACACGCTCGTTGCTGGCCGGTTCGAGTCTGATGGCAGGCAGGCAGCGTCGCAGGACGGGTGGAAGTGAGCCTTGACTCCGGGGTAGTCAAGCTGAAGAGGTGGATACTTCAGGGTAGACATAATTGAACAGGGTAGTGTGGCGCACGCAACTTCAACTTTTGCAACATGGCTACAAGGCAGTGCGGCAACATGGCTGCGTTATAAATACCGTGCATGGGGAAGGTGAAGGGATGTCTCGTGGTGCCGCAGGGGGAGGAGTGGAGGCTCATGCAGCAGCCTTTGCGGGCGTTGAGCGACAGATCGGACGGTGGGTCGATGCACTTGAGACGAGGCGACCGCGGCGAACGCCTGGCGTCGTCGAGAGTGGGGCGCGACAACTTGATGCGCGAAATGGAAGCCATTGTGCTCCAGGAGGCGGAGCTCGGCTCGGCACTCGAGTGGCTCGACTATACGAGGCAGAGGTGCAACCTGCAGCATGACGAGATTGTTCGACGGCTCGAACATTGCGAGGAGATGCTAAGGGGCCTGGAAAGGGGTGGGGTGGCGGACGACGCAGTTGAGGAGCTGCTGAGTGACGAAGAGCGCGTCAGGTGGAGGAAAAGCAAAGAGATGGTAACGACGGTGTTGCCTGAGGTCCTCACTCGACTGGAGGACAACATTGAGCTCAACAATGCGAAGATCCGAGAGGTTCGTGACAAGATGGAGGAGCTGCGAGCCAAGCGCCTCGCGTTGCGAGAAGAAATCGCAGTCAAGGAGGAAGACATAGAGTTGGCACTATCGGGTAATGCAGTTTAGTTGTGGACGACTCATCCTCACAGAGTTTATGAAAAGGCTCACATCGCTGCACGACCAGAGGCTTCGCCATGGAAGGCACGAGTCCCTGAGCCCGTTGGTTCGAATGAAAGTGCGGCGGTGAAGGAGGAAGGCAAGGGGAGTCGAACGTAGTTGGTGGTGAGAAGAATGAAAGTGATGAAGGATAGCAAGCTGTTTGGGAGGAGAAAGACCAAGCGGGGTCGATGACTGAAACAACGAGCCTATGCATTAGCGTGTGGACAACTGGGTCTCAACAGGGTTGTGGTCAGTGTGATTTCAGGGTGCGCCAAGGCGCGCTTTGAATTAGGCAGGGGGACTTGAAGATGAGGCCTACGCTGGTATAACATCTTACCAAAAAGGGAAACAGACCCAGAAATACGATCTCCTGTGTACAGTATATTAGGTTCAACAACTTTAAGTTATTGTTTCGGGGAAACAAGGAAAGTGCCCGTCCAGGTTTCAAAGCGAAATGAAACGCAGGTCGCTTATAAAATGGCGCTCCTAAAAACGAGCTCATTCTGTCCACACAAAGACAGCACACACGAAATATATGGCGATGAACATCAAGACGTGTATTAACCGCCGAAGAGTTATTTCTTTGCTCTAAGACCAGTGCACTTGATGGCTTATGAGCATATCCAAGAATGCAAAGTTTTTTTTTTCTTTTTTTCAGGCGGATGGCCTATGTAGTTTGCTGGGGCATTCATGTAATTATTTGTTCAACAGGTACAGGCATACACATCCATATTTTCCCTCTATCGAGCGATGTATCCGCAAGAACATGAAGCTGAAATTAGCTCCGGTTTAGGAATAATTAGTGTTAGAGCCGAATGTACGGGGTCACATACCAACACGCCGTAGCGAAACGTGGATGATATGCATGAATGCTCCCATAAGGTTTGTTGGGATCATCACGACTTGCTTCTCCAAAAACTCGTCGCCTTGTGCCATGTTGAGAACCCTAGAGCTCGTTTTAAATATAGGCGCAAACACTACCATGTAGATGCCTCATACTAAAAGTAAAGTTAGATTCTGAAGTGAATCGCAGAAATTAATACTTCGAAGTACTGTCGAAGAGGATGAATTCGCGCTAAGCGCCCTCAATGAAGCGGCCTGAATGGTGCATTTGTTCCACGTTCTCCGATGCATTACTTCGGACACGGAATGAATGAATCAGGTTCGTTCCGTGGTAAGAATTGCTAGACGATCTTTTCTTCTTGTCTAAGCTTATGTGTTCCCCCACTCAACAAGTGCGCTTAATCCAGCTCGTAGAGAAGTTGATTCTGGAACCGAGCAGCTGCACGCGGGGGCGCTTGAGATCCTGGCTCGGGCTGCTTCGACTTCATGGAATGTCTAGGAGATGCTTTCTTCTCTAGGATAACCACCATATTCTCGCTGGCGACGTTGAATTCCGCTGTGGACGGTTCAATATCTACTGGTAGTACGGCAATCTGCATTTCGTATACGCGCGCTTTATTGTCCGAGAAGCGAAGGTTCAACGAAGAAGTGAACGGGAATGTTAGCTTCACACTCGCCAAATCGATGTCTGCCACGTTCACAACGTATGATAGACACGCCGCAGTATCGTGCGTCTCAAATGGTGGTGTGATCGGTTCAGGAGCTTTAACGGCTTCTGGTGTTGGCATAGTTGCTGCTACGCTTTCTGATACCTTCTCTGTATCCGCAATGTTATCCTTCGTATCGATGTCATCTTCTTCATCACTGCAACTCTCAAGTGGTGGCAAGTCGTCATAAATATCGTCCTTGATAGCTGCTGGTTCAGTCACTGTAGGACGAAGAGCTGGTGCCGAACTATGCATCTGAGCCTGACGCTGAACGTGTGCAAGCACTTGCGGATCGTTTGACACCATCAATGCTGTCTCTCTGAGCATTCGGAATTCATCCTCTCCCTCGCCTGCCTTCCGCTTCGGTGGGTTAATCTTGTCACTTTCTCGTTTGGTTGGCTCAGTTTTGACTATAGCTTGCTCTCCTTTCTCCCCCTCTTCCCCTTCCTCTTCATCATCATCCTGAACAATAAGAGAAACAGACTGCGGCTTTGGTTTGGGGGGAGGCTGTACTGGTAGAGTGACAACCAGCTTGTGACTTTTGCGGTCAAATTTGGCACTGCCCTTCTCCTCGATCACTGGGAACGGTAGAGCTAGCTCTAGTGGTTCATAATTACCAGGTACGCTTGGCCCGGCCGACAATCGCAACATTCGCTCACTCACGTCCAAATCTAACCCCTTAGCACTAGTCGAAAGTGGGAAGCTCACCTCAATGACGAGTTCTTTTGGGCGAAAACGATCCTCTGGGATCTTGTTTCCTGGATCCGCTTGCATGTGATGTAGCAGCTCAAAATTTCCACGGTAAATAAGCTGATGCTCCATTTTCTTTTGCTTTGGCTTGTCAATCTTTTGTTGTGGTTCCAATTTCGTACTCGACACCTCTTTCATGAGAGGACTGTTCTCCTTTTCTTCCACATGGGTGAGTTGGTTCAAAACGGAGTCGTCGGGTTTATCACTTGCGCGCTGTATCGTTTGAATTGGCGGTTTGTTTTCTTTATCACTCAGCACTGTGATCTGGTCGTCCGATGCATCCTTCACTTTTTCCTTGCTCTGCACCGCCTTTGTCTTCCTGGACTTGGCTGGCTCCGGAGCCTCACGCTCCTTCCTCAAGCACATTGTAACCGGGTCACCAGACTTGTAGAGCACCCCCTTCAGAATGTGGTAGTTCCTGGCCAGCACACCCTTCTGCTTACGTCTAGAGTCCCTCAATATCGGCTCGATAGCGTCCAAACACGTACTGATGACCATGTGTCTGTAGTCCGCTCGGGTCATTGCAAACTCAATGACTCGTGGGTGGAAGCACACGTCGAAGGTCGGGACGCCGGCGCCTCCCTTGTCCGGCTCGAGCCTCTCCGGGCCCAACGAGTAGGGCAGATTCCACGACGTTCCCTGCTGTCCAGTGGCCACTCTGGTGCTGGACGGCGGCTGCATCTTGTCGCTGCTGCAGACGTTGACGAACACCTTGTGCGCGGCGTCCCACTTGGTCTTGACCACGAAGCCCGGCTTGGGCTTGACGAGCTGTTTGTCCGCCGGCACCTTCTGCTCGCTCTCAAGCTGCGCCAAGTACTGCTCCGTCTCCGCTCGATTGTGTGGGTCCGAGATCTCCTGCATGTACTCGTTGAGCAGCGAGCGGAACTCCGGGTCCTTCATGGCCGAGAGGAACTTGTGCTGCTCCTCCTGCGTCACGTTGGGCTCTTTTTGGGTCTGCTGCTGCCTCATGGCCGCCTCAAAGAGCGCGCCCATTTCCGCTTCACTTGGGACGTCCTTCTCCATTGCGTTGTTGCTCGCAGAGCTGCCGGGGGGCGGCTTGGCTCCCTGCACGCTCGCCACCATGGTATCCTCTGCGAATGCGCACCAAGGGACACGACGCGTTGTGAATCATGGGTACAATTTGGATGGATACACTACATTGTATGGATACACCAAAGACTAAAAATAGGCCTTGAAAAAAATAGAAAAACGAGGAGGGGTGTAGCCATGTGCCGCGGACGGACACATTGAAGCTGGCGAGCAAGAGCGCAGCATGCCGGCGCAGCAGGAGGAACTCGGTGCGTTTGTCTCGCTGGCTTGGAAGGTTTAGTGGCTTTAGATTGACGGTGGTGATTGGGAATGATGTGGCAGAAGAGCGCTTCGTGCAGGCGTTGAAGTTCGACGAGAGCGAGGAGGGCCAGCAGAGGGAAGAGGGTTATGACCATGAAGGAAGTGCCCGTGAAGAAGAAGAAGATGAAGAGGAGGAGGACGGCCAACAGGAGGGAGAAGACTATCGACCTCTCAGTCGAACGGTGTCATCTGCTGCTTCTCGCTCGACCGCGTCGTTCGACCGCGAGTTCGACGACGCCCCCGTCCCGTACGCGGACTCCGCCGCCATCCAGTCCAAGAAGTACATGGAGCGGGACCAGGTGAGGCTGGCACTGGAGCAGGAGGAACGGGCGCGGCGCTTGAACAAGATCCGCGCGCGTCGACAGCACCTGGAGAAATGGACGCAGAAGACATCGCGCTCCCCGTTCCACGTGAATCTTGTGGCCGACAACGAACGCCTGGATGAAGAGCACCGTCTCCGCATGATGGAACGCGCGCGTCGCTCTCGAGAGCTTGAGAAGCGAGCCAAAGCAGCCAAGAGCGAGGTGATCCTGAAGGCACTGACGGAGACGTCCGACCTTGAGCTGCTGCGCCGCGAGAAGCGCGCTATCATCGACGAGGAGAAGCGGCTGAAAGCACTGCTAGATCTCGAGAAGACCAACTCGCACCGCAAGATGGATCTCCTTGCCGCACGCAACGCTGAAAAGCGTCGTCACCAGGAGAAAGAAGAGTATCGTCGTCGTCAGCGTCAGCAGGAGCTCCAGGAACGCGAGGCCCGCTACAAACAGCTACTCAAGGAGAAGCTGGCGTTGGAGGACGAGTGAGCCACCCCGCGTCCAGCAAACTCGCCTCGCGTTTATACAGCTCGCCATCCCCTAACTACCTAATGAAGAAGACAACCCCGCTCACACCGCGTTCCCACCCATGAGTTCATCTCCCGTGCATTTTCACTTGTCCAATTCCACCTCCTTACTCCTGCACAGTGCTGCGCTTGACCACGTAGACCTGCTCGGCGTCCAGCGTCACCACGTAGTCGTACGTCGGGAACGTGACTACAGCAAGGAAAACGACACAAGACCCCCATCAGCATCCTCCCCAACGAGCCCACACCCGAGCAGCTCATTGATCGGCTTCCACTCGTACTCGTCATGCGCTGCAGTTCCTCCTTCTGGCTGGCGTCCAGCACGCAGCCCGTGTCCTGCAGCATGGAGTAGATGGTCTCGGCCGCGATCTCCCCAGAGGTGCCGCGCAGCTCGCCCGTGGCCGACAGCACTTGGCCCTGGATGTCCAGCACCAGGGTGCCGGTCTGGCCGCTCACAGTTCGCAATGCGCCGGCGTCCTGCACGATACAGAGCGAGTTGGGGACGGAAATTTGGGTCAGGGATAAAGAGAACGCTGGCAAAGAAGATGGGACCATTTCCGCGGGAGGAAGCGCGCTGTGGGCGGAGATACAGAGCGGCAAACTTCCGTGACGAGCCATGCACGCACCATTTTCAGGTCGATTCTTCGATTCTGGGGACATGCGTTTCGACAGGAGGTACATGCTGTTGAGGGGGTTTTGACAAATGTAGCTAACGCGACTTTTCGACTGTAGCCATGTCGACGTTTGTTGCTGCGGCATGTCCTTGCTGGAGGAGGAGCCTCCGTTCCGAGCGTTCGTGCCGGCCAAGCCAGAGCTGGCGGAGCTGGGAGAGCTGGCGGACCTCGAGAAGGTGTCGGTGCTCACGTACAATGTGCTGTCGCAAATGGGCGCGCGGCGGATGCAGCGCGGAGGCAAGAGCTACGTCAGTGCAGCCATCTTGAACATCCGGCAGCGACGAGACCGTTTGCTGCGGTATCATACCGCTTGTCTCTCTTCAACTTGGCTACATGTTTGCTTATCAAAGTTTGTGCAATGTTGCATCGGCATCAGGGAGATCCTGTCGTACGATGCCGACATCATGTGTCTTCAGGTAGGCAGCCATGTTGCCAACACCTTCCGTGGTACGAAGCAGTTTAGACTTTTATATATGTTTTACTTTATATTGCAGGAAGTGGACGAATATGACGATTGGTGGGCGGTGGAGCTGGCCACGGCTGGCTACGATAGTATTTATGCAACGTCTTCGGCGCTGAGTTCGGTTGCAGTAACCAAAGAGATCGACGAGGGACTCGTCACGGCGTTCCGGAAGAGCACGTTCCAGCTCTTCCGGTCCACCGAGGTGCATCTGAACGATTTATGTGCCAATATCAACGATCTGAACCTTGCGGCGAGGGCGAAGCAAGATAAACTGGCGTTGTTAGTGTGTCTCCAGCCGTGGGAGGCCTCAGCACTACCGTCTGCACTCTGCGTAGTGAATACGAAGCTTGCAGCGGGTGTAACACGCGAAATGGAGCGCGTGCGAGTGCTGCAGACAGAGTATTTGTGCCGACAGATCGCGCTGTTCAACGCAGACTTCCAGCTCCCAATCGTGCTGACGGGGACATTCAATGCCACCCCGAGTAGCGACGTCTATCATACTATTGTTACGGGGCGTCGACGACCTGTTGCCGAGGCTCCAGCAGCTCCAGGACGTCCTGTGGTCGATGACCCCACAGCTTCATCGCTGCGGATCACTTGGCAGCCACCTCAGCCATCTGCAACGTCGCTAACGCCGTTGGTGCCGATACTGGAGTATAAAATTGCTGTCAAGAACTGTGCGAGCAAGACGTCGGGGTTCTTGTATGAACTGTCAGTCCCGGACGGAGCGGCGAGATCGTTTGTGGTGACATCGCTGAGCGCCAATATGACGTATCAGTTCCGTGTGGTGGCGCGCAACAAGCACGGCTGGGGTCATTGGAGTCAGCCTTCAGCACCTGAAAGCACGTTAGAGCACGCTGCTTACAAACGAAGAGCTCCGAAGAGTGCTGACGCAGAAGAAAAACCATTGTTCCTGTCTGTCGACGTGCCTCCAGACGTCAAGGCTTACGATATTTCGTTTGGGTCTGGGCGCACACCACGATACGTCAGCGATGAGAAGCAGGCGAAGCCAACAGTCAACGTCGACGTGTGTCCTCGACCTCTTCTGTCTGCAATTGACAGCTGTGTAGGTGGAAGTGATCAGCGTGCTGAGGCAAAACGATACGCAACCCTGCACCCTCGAGCCGATCGCGATAGCTTAATCGTCCACAGCGAGATGATGGAAAGTGCCTACGGCGCCTACGCGGAATACTTGAGCGAGCCCGAACTAACGTTCTCTAGCAAAAACTTTCAAGGGACGATCGACTACATCTTCCACTCCAGCGGACAGCTCACGCCATTTCAATTGCTTCAGCTACCAACGTTAGAAGAACTCGAAGCGACAGGTCAAGATGATCGCGAGCCCTTGACCGTCGAGGATGTCGAGTGGGTGAAACACAAGGCGAAGGACTGGCACGATAGCGTGGCAGAAGATGAAAAGGCTACGGGCCGATACGCGAGCACGCGCTACATGGGGACTTGGTGTGCCCCGATCCTCCCAAACACATTCGGTCGAACGTCACCGTGGCTGCCCAACGCTCAGTGTCCATCCGACCACCTTCCTCTAGCGTGCGTGTTTGCTGTCAGGAAGGAGAACCTCGCGGTCATGTGGAACTAGGTCATCAAATAGCACAACAATCATAGAAACGCTAGCAGCAGCTTCCCATTAGCAGTTAGAGTTCTTCCTTGCGAGTTGAGAAATTGCTGCGTGAGCTCCCAGCGTCTCCATCCTCAATCTGCGGTAGCTCTTGACAAGCATGGCGATGCAGAGTGAGCGAAACATCCCCAAGCTTCGGATCCGCAGGCGAGTAGCCGATTCGAGGAGGTGTCGACTGCCCCAGTCCGCAGACGTCCAAGACATCGACGCCGATGACCTGCGTCTTGGTAGGATCGCAGCGGAAGTGCGTCACGGGCGGCCAGGGCTCCACGTCGGCGATCATCCAGAAGCCGTTGTGTCTGAAGAGACGAAAGTCCGTGACATCATCAGCTAGAGCCACCGCGGTGGGCTGCTCGTCCTCGTTGTCTTCTCTGAAGAACACGGGCGTGTCCGGGTCCGACTGCACCTCGTTCGAGGGCTGCAGCACGTAGTGGCCGTTCATGCCGGGCACCTTCGAGTCGCACACGAAGAAGTCGTCGCTGTCCAGGAGGTTTGACGCCGACAGCACCGGAGGATGCTGCAACGCGGACAAGTCATCGGATGCCGACACGGCGGAGATGAGATGGAGAGCGAACACAACCACGAGCTTCATGGTCCCAGCGGAGCGATGGCAAAGTGATGCGATGGATCTGCGGAAGATCGCGACGAGCGGTCACGACCACTTCAACTTGCGCCGTTACGAGACGCGCAGCTTAAGCGTTTCGACGGCGTTGGTGAACGTGAACGTGCCATCGATGGCTCGACAAGGCTGCGAGGAGGTCATTTCGACTGCGTCAACGATGTCCAAGCAGTTGAGTGAGCAGGAGATGGAGGACGCTGATGGGACCACACCGGTGGACGTCGTCTTTGGTCCCGTGGACAAGAACAACGTGCAGCGCCTGCGCGAGCTCAACCTGCAGCTCTTCCCCGTGAGGTACAACCTGGCGTTCTACAAGGAGGTCGTGAGCTCTCCGCCGGGGTACGCGCAGATAGGTGAGTAGTGCTGGCGATGCTTGTCACGATGATGCATCCGCTGACTACGTGTCGTTTTGAGTGGCCAGCATGTATTGATGGAGGTGTCGCTGTCGGGGCTATTTGCTGTCGACGAGAACGTGTGGAAGGAGGGCTCGAAGGACAGGAGCGGACGTACATCATGACGCTAGGCGTGCTGGAGCGCTATCGTCGTGCCAGAATCGGTAAGCATGATCAGAGCGAGGAGTTCTGGGCTAAAGAGCTCATTGTGACCATTGCTTGCATTGGCATTGCTTATGCTGCAGGCAGTCGGCTTCTTGAAGGTGTCGTCGCGCAGTCCATTCGGGACGGAGTGGGGCAGGTGTATCTCCACGTTCAAACGAGCAACACTGCGGCACTGCGTTTCTACCTCGCGCACGGATTCGAAGCTACACAGATCCTGCGCAACTACTACAAGCGCATCAAGCCACCAGACTGCTACGTGTTGCGGAGGCAGCTCAATCCATAACTCAGCTGTGGCAAACTTCAAAGCTTTACAATATGTAGAACAGCAGATTGATTTTTAGTCGTCTCCACCCGCTTCAGCGTGCTTTTCATCTCTAACATGCATCTTCAAACAAATCAAGCCGCAGCATCAGCCTCCACCTTCCGCCGCTTGGGGTCGTCCTGCTTTGAGGCCTGACGCTCCGCGCTGAACGCGATCGACTCAGGCAACTGGAATGAAATGCAGACCATGACCTTCTTGGGAGCCACATCACGTACGAGGTGGAACGAAGTCCTCTCCGGGTCCAGCTCTCCACCCATGATCTTTTCGGCGCGCTACACAATACAGCCAGACACACAACGTAAGAAGAGTGGCAATTTGCATGGTCAAATATTTGTTCGCGACGTACCTCCTTCACGTCCTTTTTGACGTCGTCGGCGTTGGAGAAGCAGTAGCAGTGGATGTACGGCAGCTCGCCTTCCCAGTGGTCGAACTGTCCAGGGAAGGCATCGAGAAACTCGAGTGCAATAGCCGGCAGGTTCATCAGCACCTGCGTGAACTGCTTCTTCTCGCTCAGCAGCTTGGCCAAAAACTCGCGTCCGTCCAGGTTGTAGGGCGTGACGAGCTTCTCCACCTTGTTGATCGCAATGTTTTCCTTGAGGTAGTGGTAGCTGCGCGGGTTCAGGTCGTTCGCGTACACCTTGGCGCCGTTCAGAGCCACCGGGATCGCGAACGGGCCGATGCCGCACATCATATCGCACACGACGTCCTGCGGCTTGATGCCGCGGATGATGCGCAGGTGCTCCTGCTGCAGCCTCGAGTTCCAGTAGACCTCGGCGTAGTTGAACCTGAACTTGGCCTTGCTCTCGTGCACTTCCACCTCCATGTCGTCGTCGCCCGCCAGGACCTCCATGGGGAACGTGCGGAACTTGGTCTCGATGTTGTCCGTCTTGTTGACGACCGTGCGGATCTGCGCGTTCTTGTCCAGGATGACCTGTCCGATGACGCTCTTGAAGGGCAGCTGGTTGTCTCTCAAGTTGAGGTGCGCGATGTGGCCGACCGTCTCGAACGAGCTGGGGATGTCCATGCCCTTGGGCAGCAGCTCGCCCAGCACCTGGTCCACGGCGAAGTAGTCGTAGTCCAGCTCGATGGCGTGGCTCACGAAGGCCAAACTCTCCTGCTTCAGGAAGCTCACGAGCTCCTCGTTGAGCGGCTGCAGCGTCTCGGCGTCGGTGACCTTGGCGTTGAGCAGGATGAGCTTGCTGCTCGAGTTCTTGAACGGGTCCGCGTTCGTCGGGTCCGGCACCACGTTGCGCAGCCGCGGCAGGTTCAGCAGGTGGCCGTGCAGCCTCTTGACCACGCGCCCGATCTTCTTGGCCTCCACGCGCACGCCCACGACCTCCAGGGTCTTCTTGAACACGCTCTTGTCCAGCAGCGGCATGGCCATGGTGACATCGGCAAAATGGCTTCACGGATTGATGGCCACATGCGATTCGTGTGGCGCACATCACATCCGCAACAGTCTCCAATAGTGCCCCCCCCCCGTTGAAGGCAACATGGCTACACGCCGGTTGAAGGCAGCATGGCTGGCTGGCTACACGGCGCTTAGAGCCGCTTGCGCAGCACGAAGCAGTGCGGCGGCGTGAGCTGCGAGTAGTAGTCGCGGATGAGCTTGGTGACCTCGAAGCCGTGCGCCTGGTAGAAGCGCTGGGCAGCGGCGTTGCTGCTCTGAACGTGCAGGTACACGTACGCGAGTCCGTCCTTGCGGGCCTGCGAGATCACGCTCTCGAGCAGCAAACTGCCTGCAAAGCGATCGGCGTAAGCGGGTGCCCCACAAGTTATAGACTAGAACCACTGCCCAGCTATGACTTGGAACTGCACGACGCACCTAACTTCGAGCGCCGGTGCTCCTCCAGCACGCCGATGGTCAAGATGCACAGGCGGTAGTGGCGCTTGCCGGCGATCTTCACCTTCTCCACCTCGCAGCACACCGATCCGATCGCAGTGCCATCATCTGCGTAAGCTGCAAGTGCGCGCACAATCCGATCGTCACACAACTTCGTCGGCTTCAATCCGCAACCTTTTCCCTAGCGGTACGCACCGAGCTTGCAGTACCCGTCGGGCGCGTCCGTCACGTACTCGTAGAATGCGTCGCCGTACTTGACGGGGAGCAGCTTCTCGTTCATCTCATGCAGCAGCTCCACGTTGTCACTGCCGACCGGGCGGAATGACACGCCGCCGCCCGCCAGCGCGTCGTCCGGCCCCACTTGCCCCACAACTTGGCTACACTCGACTTGCACCTCATGCGACACGAAGCTGAAGCTGTCGGCGTTCAGGAACTGCATCAGCTGCTCGCGCAGGGGCTGCAGCGCCTCCTGGTCGCGCAGCAGCACCAGCTTCGCGCCGGCGCGCGCCGGGTCGGGCACCACGTTGCGCAGCCTCGGCAGGTCCAGCAGCTGCCCGCGCAGCCTCTTGACCACTTTGCCGGCCTTGGCGGCCTGCACGCGCACACCCACGACCCGCAGCGTGCGCATCGGCTCGTGCCACAAGAACTCGATTCGGCAGTGCGTGGCCATGGGTACCGTCCCCGCTCTGCTTCTCCTTGCTCTGATCTTCTATCCACTTCCACCCATTCATACGCTATAACAGGTCAATATTCAACTCAACCAGACACACCGTCCCGCAGCTACAGCGTATCTATATACATTTATGGAGGTTGATGAGACTTTTGGGGGGGGCAGGCTCGTGCCCAACTAAGTACGACGCGATTCGTCCAATCACGCGTGGTTATGCGGTGCGACGCCCCCCGATCCCCGTCATTTCCCAATCTGCCCGAGAGACCGCAAGCCGCCGAGATGGACGCCGTGGTGCCCTCCGCCAAGCCGACGACGGCCCCGACGCTGTTCCGCCGCAACCGCATCCGCGTGAAGGAGCTTCTGCGCAGCGGTTTGGAGCTCGAGGGCCAGACCGTGACGGTCAAGGGCTGGGCCAAGACGCTGCGCGAGGCCGGCGCCGGCGCCTTCGCCTTCCTGGAGCTCAGCGACGGCTCGTGCTTCGCCGGCGTGCAGTGCGTGATCAACAAGGAGGAGACCGAGGGCTTCGCCGCCGCGCTGGCCTCGGGCGGCGTGGGCGCCAGCTTCAGCGTCGAGGGCGTCGTGGTCAAGTCCCCCGCCAAGGGGCAGGAGGTGGAGGTCAAGGCCGCCAAGGTGACGGTCTACGGCGGCATCCCCGACAGCGCCACGTACCCCATGAGCAAGAAGCGCCACACGCTCGAGCACCTGCGCGCGCACGCGCACCTGCGCCCGCGCTCCAACATCCACGGCGCCGCCATGCGCGTGCGCAACGCCATGGCCTTCGCCACGCACGAGTTCTTCAACCAGCGCGGCTTCCTGTACATCCACACGCCCATCATCACCGAGTCGGACTGCGAGGGCGCCGGCGAGATGTTCGGCGTCACCACGCTGCTCAGCCAGCACCCGGACGGCAAGCTGCCGCTCACCAAGGACAACAAGATCGACTTCAACAAGGACTTCTTCGACCGCCCGTCCTACCTCAGCGTCTCAGGCCAGCTCAACGTCGAGACCCACTGCTGCGCGCTCTCGGACGTGTACACCTTCGGCCCCACCTTCCGTGCCGAGAACTCCAACACGTCGCGCCACCTGGCTGAGTTCTGGATGATCGAGCCCGAGATCGCCTTCGCCGACCTCAAGGACGACATCGACCTGGCCGAAGACTACCTCAAGTTCTGCGTGCAGTACGCCCTGGACAACTGCACCGAGGACCTCGAGTTCTTCAACAAGAACGTGGAGAAGGGCCTGCTCGAGCGTCTCGCCGCCACCGTCGAGTCGCCGTTCGTGCGCATCTCGTACACGGACGCCGTGGAGCTGCTGCTCAAGCCCGAGCACCTGAAGAAGGGCAAGTTCTCGGTCAAGCCCGTCTGGGGCACGGACTTCGGCTCGGAGCACGAGCGCTACCTGACCGAGACGGTCTACAAGAAGCCGGTCGTGATCTACGACTACCCCAAGGAGTTCAAGAGCTTCTACATGCGTCTGAACGACGACGGCAAGACTGTGGCTGCCGCTGACGTGCTGGTGCCTAACGTCGGCGAGATCATCGGCGGATCGCAGCGTGAGGAGCGCCTGGACGTGCTGGAGGCTCGCATCAGGGAGTCTGGCGCCAACCCGGAGGAGTACAAGTGGTACCTGGAGCTGCGCAAGTACGGCACGGTGCCGCACGCCGGCTTCGGTCTTGGCTTCGAGCGCCTCATTCGTTACGTGACTGGCATTGAGAACATCCGTGACGTGATTCCGTTCCCGCGATGGCCGGGCAACGCCGCCTTCTAAGCTGTTGCTGGAAGGTAGGCACTGGACATCCCTTGGCGGGTTAGAGAGGCGAGCTCATTGCACGAGACAGGAAAAGCTTATAAAGGCGCAGGCTTTACCGCTTAAGCCCCCAGTATTCTGGTCTTGGGTAAACAAATCTAAACATTTGCAAGATATCTTTCGAGCGACTGCTGCTAGTGTGCATTGAAAAAATTGTACTGGCACTGCATAATAGCGATTCCTGCCACGGTCACCTATGGGTGACGGAAGAGCGTGATGCACTTCTTGCCCACATTGAATCGAACAAAGTTCTTGCTCTCGTACGTGAAGGCCGTCTTGTACTCGGAGCCGACGATGCAGTGCCACGTGGGCCCGTACTTCTCCTCCATCCACGTCTTGATGTGCTTGGCGATCTCCTTCTCCTGCGTGAACTGCTCGAGCGCGACGCTCGCCTGCGCCAACGCATCGTTCTTCATGTCGCCGTGCTCGTCCACTGCATCCACAGCCCATCAGCTCCAATCAACACCTCCATCACATCCGTCACTTACTGTCCGTCTCCATCTGCTTGCCATTCTCGCGCGTCATCTGCTCTCGGACTCTTCAAGGCTACGAGTGATCCCAAAGTGCGCTTGGACATGTATCCATCTTGCTCGCGTCTCTTCAAGACCCTCATCGCACTAAGTACGACGTAATTTCGTCTAAGTACGACCCGCTTCCAGCCACCTGAGACTTGCGAGAAGAGCGCGAGGACCGAGGCCAGGAAGGGGCCGACCCCGAGACACGCCGCAGCCATGACGCACGACCTGTCGTCGCGCATCGAGTACTCGGAGAAGTACGTGGACGACACTCACGAGTACAGGTGCGTGCGTGGCTGGTGCGCTGGCCGCCGCGGAAGTCGGCCCTTTAAGAAAAACGAGACCAAAATAACGCCGTACTTAGCCATTTTGACTGACATTATTGTTTATTGTTTTTACTTATTGCGTGTTATTGCAATTATTGGCACACGGCAGGCACGTGATTCTGCCCAAGGAGATGCAGCGCAGCCTGCCGGACCGCCTGCTGACGGAGACGGAGTGGCGCCAGCTCGGCGTGCAGCAGAGCCGCGGATGGGTGCACTACGCCATCCACAAGTGCGTTGCGCGAGCTCTGCTTGGCCCGCTAGGGAGCTGGTGACTGATCCCCGTCTAATGTTTGCTGCTGCCGCAGGCCCGAGCCGCACATTTTATTATTCCGACGCCCGCTGGGCACGGACCCCACGACGGGCCGCGTGAACCCGGACATGGAGAAGCAGGCCAAGGAGAAGTACGCCCAGGAGTTCAATTGACGGGACCGTGATAGGTGGCGAGCAGCACCGGAAACGCAACGAGAAGCTGCGACGCGCCCGCAGTTTAACAGCGGCGCTTCGTGCTGGGGGTGCTGCTGTGCTGGGAGCACTGTGCACCGACAACCCGAGCTAAATACAGCGACCCGCTTGTGTCTGAGCTGGTGCTTGTTGTTGCACCTTGTCGTTGCACTTGGTGTTGTCGCAAGCTCTTTGGTCTGCAACTTTGGCTTCGACGCGGGAGCAGACTGTCGTCGTCATCACATCACACGGTTGGACGCGTCCTCGCTTCAAACGAGTCGCTTGCTCGCGTTGAAGCTACTTGCGCGTCACAGGTTCGGCTCCAATCGAACGCCAATCGGACGCCAATCGGACACTACGGCCCTGATTCTCTAGGGAGTAGGGTCGACGCTGTGCCGTCACGTCCCTGGAAAACTGAAACTTCCTTGAAGTTGTCGCGCGCGCCAGGAGCTCAGGCCGCAGCCTGTTGCCAGCAGTTGGCGCCGCAGGTGTTTGGTCGGCCACGAGAAAATATTTGCGGCTGTGAATATTTTCTGCCATGCCGCAAACCTGCACGTCGAAACGGACGGGAAACTGCCGCTTCAGGATCCGCGTTTGCTGTTCAGAGCAGTGCCGAGTAGCAACTCGGCAGCTCGTCGGCCGTCGCCGAGCAATCCAAGTCGGCGACGAATTCCTCGCTCTTCGCAGCACTTCCACATGACTCGCAGCCTGCGACGCAAGACGCGAAGCAATCCATCACGATGGTGAGCGCTTCCCCCGTGCAGCCTTAAACGAGGCCCCAAACCTCATGAAGCGCAACCAGCACCGCCGCAAAAGCGCTTGCGAATCTTACACGGGCGCGGCACGTCAACAAGCGCCTCGCAACGTGTTTCGCCGTGAAAAGCCCGTCCACGTAGTTGAAGTGCGCAGAAGGGGCGCGTTCAAAGCAACGTTTGTTTGATTGAACCCCGAGCCCCTGCGTCTCACTTGCTTTCAGTATCGGGACCGCGCGACCAGAGCAAAGCCACGCTCGCCTCGTCCTCCGCCACCTCAGTGCCGCCTCCCCGGAGCCATTTCTCCTTTTGCTGTGCTGGTGCGCAGTACGTCGCCCCTCCTCGCCCCGACCTCCTCCCGAGCCATGCAGCCCTCGCCCACGCCGCTCGTGACGATGCGCACGCAGCCCGCCAAGGACCAGCTGCTGGCCACCTCGGCGCTCAAGGACGCCATGGGCGCCGACCTCAAGAAGCGGCACGTGCCCGTGTACGTCAAGATGCTGGCGGGCATGGCCGGCGGCGTGGCCGAGGCCTGCATCCTGCAGCCGCTGGACGTGACCAAGACGCGGCTGCAGCTGGACCGCACGGGCCAGTACAAGGGCATGGTGAACTGCGGCACGACCATCTACAAGCAGGAGGGCGGGCTGGCGCTCTACAAGGGGCTCACGCCCTTCGTGACCAACATGGTGCTCAAGTACGCGCTGCGCTTCGGCTCGTTCGCCTGGTTCAAGGAGCAGATCGCCGGCGGCAAGGACAAGCCCATCACGCCCACCATCAACTTCACGGCCGGCCTGCTCGCCGGCTGCATCGAGTCGGTCATCATCGTCACGCCGTTCGAGGTCATCAAGACGCGCATGCAGAAGGAGGTGGGCGTCGGCCGCTTCAGCGGCCCCGTCGACTGCACGCGCCACATCGTGCGCAACGAGGGCGTGCGCGCGCTCTGGAAGGGCAACATCCCCACCATGGCGCGCCAGGGCAGCAACCAGGCGTTCAACTTCATGGCCTTCGCGTGGCTCAACCACCACGTGTGGGACAAGCAGGACGGCGACGGCAAGACGCTCCCCACGTACGCCACCTTCATCAACGGCCTGATCGCCGGCTCGCTCGGCCCCATGTTCAACACGCCCATGGACGTGCTCAAGACGCGCCTCATGGCGCAGGAGACCGTGGCCGGCCAGGAGCTCAAGTACAAGGGCTTCTTCGACGCCATGAAGGTCATCGCTCGGGAAGAAGGTGTCGGCGCCCTGTGGAAGGGCCTGCTGCCGCGACTCACGAGGATGGCGCCCGGACAGGCCATCACCTGGTCGGTTGTCATGCGCGTGACCTCCATCTTTGAGAACCAGGAGCTCGAGATCGCCGAGAACAAGATCAAAATGTAGACGCCAAGTGCACGGACTGCAGAGCTCGAGCCGCGTCGTGATCGAAAGGCGAGCGACAACGGTACGCGTCGAGCACTCGAGCAGCAAGACAAGGAGAGACTGAGTTATTGATATTCACTAATACATTGTAGTACTTCATGCGTGTTCAACCGGTGGTGGTGGTGCTTTCCAGCCGTGGCTGGATCTTATCAGAGAACGTCATCGCGCCGGCGTTTCCCGGTGCTGCGGACAAGTACAGCCCTGGACTGGAAATATACCGGTGCAAGGCCACGCACGGGAAGTTCCGCAGCTGATCGGCCAACGTTTTGCGACCAAGCACCTGAGCCACTGGCTGAGCCACTGGCTCGGAATCCGAGTCGGATAGTCCGAGCCTGCACACACGGACAGGAAGCCATTGTTACTGTACACCGGAGTAAGTCTGATTCAGGAAGCAAGCGTTTTGCACTGGTCTTCTGCTTTGAAAGATGGACTGGTGCCTTGGATATGGCTGTCTGGCAACACGTTTGGTGCAGGAAGAAAGCGTTTCGCTAAGGATAGGTCCAGATGCAGCTTATAGACTCACCATTGTTGAGTCATCGGTCAACTGAGCCACGTCAACAGTATCTTATCCTGTCGACGTCTCACCGTTGACGGTTGCAGTGCATGCTGCACAGCATATGTATGCTGCAAGATCATTTTAATGGTACATGTACGGTCGATTGTATCAACAGAGGAGCTCAGCACCCGAGTGCGCGTCGTTGTCGTTGCCTACCAAAACTGAGGGATTCTATTGCGTTTGCGGTCGACTTGCCAGGCTATCTACAGTCATTTACAATCTTGCCTACGTTCACACAGTCTGTCATCCGCCCCTCCAAGTGACCGTCACCGACTGGCGCGCGATCGTCTAGCGGAGTGGCACCTCCGTACGACAGGCGCTCGGTGGGCGGGAACTCCTCGCGGAGTTTGGCCTCGATCTCGTCCTCGGACAAGCCTCTGGCGCGGTACTTGGCGATGGCGCCCAGCAGTCGGTCCAGGTGGCGACTGGTGCTCGAGAGTCGCGGGGGCAGCCCAAAGCTGTCCCCGTTGGAGAAGAGCGAGCTGCGGTCGAGTGCATCGCCCTCGCTCCGGGCGTGGCTGTGTACTAGCGGCGGGGTGGGGTCGTCCATCACCCCGTAGGGCCGCGCCACCTCGTTGGCGATGTCCTCGTCGTCTTCCTCGCTGTCGTCGTCCTCGTCGCTGTCGTACTCGTCGTCGTAGTCGTCATAGTAGTCGCTTCCCAGCGAGTACGCGGAGGCGTCGAGTGGCGGGGCGCTGCCGCTTCGGCTGTTGCGGCTGCTGGCGCGGCTGCGCGTGCCGCGCGAGCGCAGCGAGGGGCGCAGCGAGCCGCTTCCTGCGGTGGCCATGGCGCCCCCCGTGAGGCGGTGCCAGGGCGCGCCGTGCCTGCAGCACTCGCACACGCCGCCGGCGTTCTCGCGGCCGTCGGGCAGCAGCTTGAGCCTCCTGTACGTGGTACAGCCGCAGGCGCCGGCGTCCGAGTCGCGGCCGAAGAGGCACGTGCCGCGGCGGCCCGTGCCGGCGCGCGCGCGCCGCTCCATCTCCTCCCACAGCAGCGTGCGCGCGGGCACGGGCTTGGAGGGCACGAGTCCGGCCGCGCGCTTGGCCGCGTACTCCTTGGCGACCTCGAGCAGGATCTTCTCGGCCTCGCGGATGCGGCGCGCCTGGTCGTCCATGGCCGCGCTCTCGGAGACCTCCTCCGCCGTGGGGGCCAGCGGCGCTGCCTTGTCGCTGCAGCCCGAGCCGCGCGGCAGCTGCGAGTCCGTCGTGGACGCCGCCGTGCCGCAGTCGCTCGTCACGCCCTCGCTCTGGGACCGCGCGCGTCGCTTGGGCGGCGCGAGGAGCCGCTTCGGGTGCAGCCGCCGGCCGCCGGAGGGAGCCACTGCCGCGCGCTGCTCCGCGGACGCGGCCAGCTTGTTGCCCATGGGGTTCGGGGCCAACTCGGAAGTGGCGACCCACAGGCAGCGCGTGTGTCGGTGGCGGCGTGTGTCGGAGACTGTCGGAGACGGTCTCCGGGCAATGGCGAAACGGCCGCTCGGTGGCAGTAGCGGCGCGCGGGGCGTGACAGGCGGCCTCGCCACTGGGCGTTTGTACGGGGGGGGCGAGGGGCGCGCCACCGACTGCCGGCGTCTTGGCACGGACACACGCCACACCGCTGCAGACGGCGCAGGTGGAGGGAAAATCAACGGCGAATGACCCCCGGCTTTAGCGACGGGGAGAAGGAAGGAGCGACGAGTTGCAGTGCGCGGAAGATGTGCTCTATAAAGGGATACGACACCTGGGTTGACGGACCTGCTGCTTTCCTTCGAAATTGGAGCCCACGCGATCGACGACGCCGGCTGTGGATGGACCACAAAATCGGCGCTGCGAGTTGCCGCCGCCCGCCTGCTAATCACGAGGGCGGGCAGGGCCGGGCATAGAGGCTCGGGGACTGCCACAGGTTGCCGGTGGAAATTCGAGGCAAAAGCATGGACGCGGGCGCTAGAACAGTAGGCTTCAACGGCAACACGCGAGTCCATCGTGGCGATGAGCTCCAAAGCAGTGCCACCGACGTCGATCGAGAGCGTGGCATATCCAACTCAAGCCACCACCGAGACGTCTGCTGGCTGTGCACCTGATACTCTGGGCCCTCCATTAACGCTGGCCGATCGCGCTGGCCTGCAGGTCAACTCGCCAGTTCGCCGCCGTCGACGAAGCGCGAGCATAGAGACATCCGCGCACGCGGTGAACACGCAGAAGGCGACGAAAACCGCAGCGCTGACGACTGCATTGTCCCGCGGAGGAGCGCTGCGCCTGTCGTCCCTCTGCGGGATACTTCAACCACTTCAACTAGCCGGTCCGCGCGAGCCGGTCCGAAAGATCGCGAGGAGGAGCTCACGTCCAAGCTGGGACGTTGGCACCTCTCCGCGTGAGACGTCCCGAATTGCATGGCGTACCCAAGCCACTCGCAGCAGATACTTTGAGGTGCGCGCGTCATGTAGCACCCATCCACCCACCCACTCACTCAGCCAGCGTGTGCGGCTCGACTATCGCACATGGTCTCACTCGTGAGTAGGTAGCAGCTTCCCGCTGACTGGCTGGCCGGCGGGCCGCTGGGGTGCGTAATGGTTGGCCTCGCCCATGGCTGCG
>BSXT01000948.1:0-50733 GCA_030267785.1 Phytophthora fragariaefolia | reverse complement strand
CCAGGCGACACCGATGAACGCGCCGATGTTCGGGTGCTGCAGGTGGGCGTTCAGCTCGATCTCGAGGGCGAACTCGTGCACGTCCTCGGCCTTTTGCTCCTTGCTCTGCAGCAGCCTCTTGGCCGCTACCTTCTGTCCTTCGTACTCGCACACCCATACTTCTCCGTTCGCACCCTTGGACAGGGCTTTTTCGAAGATCAACTTCTCCAGCGGAATCCGCTTCTCGACGAGGAACTCGCTCGTCAGCAGCACTTTGAGCGTAGTGTTCGAGCCTGCCGACACAAAGTCACCGCCGTAGCCGGCCGGGAACTGGATGGTCTGGTCGGCTCCCGCGTACGTGGACATCGTCATGTCTTCGCTGAACGCAACCGTTGGTCGAGCGAGGGTCTCGCGCTGGTCCGAGTTCTTGTCGCCGGACGGCGCGTAGTACGGCGATTCCCCGTCCCTGTCGTTCTCCTTCTGAGCGCGCTGCCGCCGCCTCTTCCTCCTGCAGTAGAAGGCGAGCCCGATCAGCGCGAGCAGCAGTAGAGCTCCTAGAACGATGGGGACCAGCAGGATCATGTCGAACCCGCCCGAGTCTTCGGCCGCGGCCGTGGCCGCGTAGTCCTGCTTGAGCCAGTCGTCCACCCACTGACTGCCCTCCACCGCCTTCCTCTCGGCCTCGTTGGCCGCCGTGAGATTGGCGCTCGTGCGGCACGGGAACACGAGCGAGCCGTAGCCGCCGTTCTTGCTGCTGGGACACTCGTCCCAGCCGGGCTCCTGGCTCATGGCCACCGTGTGCAGCGCCATGACGACGTAGTGCGTGCCGTTGTCGGTCCAGTCGTGCTTGGACATGCGCAGCGTGGGGGTCCCCTCGGGGTCTCCGCCCACGCCCCACATGGCGGCGTTGTAGTCGAGGCTGTCGTCGAACTCCTGCACGACGCACTTGGCGGCCTTGTTCATCTGCGCGCCGTTGCAGTGCCAGCTCTCGAACAGCGTCGAGTTGTCGGGCTGCGTGCAGTTCTTGGACAGGCAGCCGGCGTCCTCGTACTCGTCCAGCGTGAGCGCCAGCGTCGACATGGAATTGTCCCCCAGCGTCCACATCTGCACGGCGTCGTTCTTGACGTTGACGGCATAGCCCGAGTCCCAGAGCAGCGCGCGCTGTGCCACACCCGGCAGTTTGCTCCAGTCGAGCTTCAAGTCGTCCAGGCGGCTCTGCACGCCGTCGGGCACGGCGTTGATGGTGACCTGCCCCACGGTCGCGTCGCCGGCTTTGGCGCGGTAGTAGAATTGCCGCGCGAGGTCGGAGCTCGAGCCGTCCAGCGAGATGGAAGTCGCCATGGCGGCGGGTTCGGGAATGGCCAGCGGAGACCGTCGGGCGCGTGGCCGGCGCCGCTGAACCCACGCACAGCTGGATGGGGCGCGGCCAGTGGATTCCAGCGGCGTTGAAGCGGAGCTCGACCACCAAGCGGCTCGCTAGTAGCTGCAGGGGATGAGCCCGTGGAGGTGGCGCTGGAATGTTGCGTGGCAAACGATACATGGAGCGACTTGTGCTCGCTTGACGGTGTCGGGGCGGGGCGTCGAGGTCGACATCCCATTGAAGCTGGACGGGAGACTGGCCGCGTGGGGGTTCCGTCTGTGGCGACAGCTGAGAGCGGGGCAGCAGAGGGCGCCGGGGGCGATGATATCCTACGTGACGGCAGCGAGATGTTGGCAGTTTTTTCTGCCTTCGTGCCGACGGAAGCAGCTTGGACATGGAACGGAGATGTTTTAGGGCCACACGCGGGCGATTGACAACAGCTTCGCCCAAGAAGCCTCGGGACGCAGCAACCAGGAAAAGTTTGCGTGGTGTCAAGTGGTTCGCCCCTGGCTCATGCGTCTTTTGTCGTTGGCATCCGACATCCACAAATGAGCAAGGGGCACCTGCCTGCCCGCAGTGACCGAGCGACTTGACCGGACAACTCGATGAGAACTGCCCAGGTTGGTTCCGCGTGCCGTTTTGTGCGGCACCACTGGGCTCGCTATTTTGCCTAGAAAAAGCCTCCTGCAGAGTTGGACGCTGTGCACGTAGACCCCCCCCTGCCCGTTTCTGACGTGAGCTCAGTTGAGTGCGTAATGGTGGATGGCACAGCAGCCAAACAATGTAACGGCTTATTACGACTTTTCCTGCTAAGCTCTCACATTTAAAAGTTGGTGCAACGTGTAGCGGGTACATTTGAAGATGAAGCTACACGGCCTCACTCTGGGGCGATTGAAATTGTCGTGAGAGAGCAGCGTGCTATGAGTACATTACTGGTTGGAAAATACGTTTGCGATGTCTACACAGTTCCCAGCGCCGGTGGCATCAAATGGGGCCGAAAACTTTTTGGGAAATCGGTTTGCGTCGGCTACGTTACACTGGTGATGCTCCAGGTCCAGGAGTGTCGTGCCTGCAGGAGGAATTTGCTCCTGTTTGAGTTTGGCGCCTGAAGCCTTAATCGATGCAGTGGGTCTGTGTGGATTCTGTCGGTATCGGAGAGTCCATCCTGAAAGGCAACTGCATCTACAGCGTATAGAGGACAACAAGAAGGCGTATCAAGTGAGATATGGCTGCGTACATCTTCAAGGTATCCTAAACATCCGCTGAAGCTACCTACGAAGCTGTAGGCACCAACAAATCACCCCAACTACTACTGAAGGATGGATGTATCTGTGAGAAGCGTATTGCAAATGAAAGTTTAATTTCTGAGAAAGCCTGTATTTAAACGAGCGACAGAAGAGGTATGGATACGTGAATACAACCGGGGGATGGTGGCTGGCGAGAATGTGCAAGCTTTTGCTGAGGAGATGGAGCTGAGCGCTACCTTTGCCCATCCCACATCGTTAAATCCATTGGTGTAGCACGGAGCAGCCTTGATTAACTATATGGCGATGGCATTAGAATGCTATCCGATTCGAATCGCTTCACGCTTCCCCGCTCTGATTGATTGTGACCTCAAATCGAGTAATATAATGTTGACGCGGTTAGTTGCGGCCTTATTAACCTCACGATGACCGCTGGAGTTGGGGCACCGTACTGGACTGCGTCAGAGCTCTTGGGAGGCGAGCAATACAACACGAGGGCACACACCTATTCGTTCGGTGGGGTGGTTTCGGAGTTGGACACGTGCAAGATTTCATTATCTGACGCCTTGACAGACGACAAAAGCCGTGTCAGATCTTACAGAATGTAATGAATGCTACGTTGCATCCGACTTTATCAAACGAGTGGCCTCCACGGATTCTGTAGACTGCTCTATCCAGCGGGTCGTTCACCAGTTCTCCAACTTATCCAAAGTCTTGAAGACAGTGGCAGTTCGAAGCCGAAAATTATGGTGACACACTTGTCTGAAGCTCTTATCGCTATGGAAGTATTGGCCTTGTTTAAAATGAATGAGACTCTTCCGGACCATCCACAGACTAGTAGAGAGAGAGCCTCGGTCTTATGGATTAATCATAGAGCACTGAGATATTGCCACCAGAAAATGCCCAAGTCTAGCCCTTCGGTACGTTGCAAATCCCCCTCTGAATCGGTCAGCAGGAGTTCGTTCCCAACCACCTTGCGGTTAGTAAGATTCCTATCCAAACCCGTTGCTTTTTTAGCGACAGCTTCTGCCAAACATCCACAAAGTGGTTCCAGATGGTTGCAGCCATGTGGACAACATCCCTGCCGCCAACTTACTAGTTAACTGTCCAAAGTTATATCCATGACCATGTGTCACCTTTGAACGAACTAGCTAACATAAGGGCCACCCATGGGCTCCACTTTTAAATTTGCAAACTGACTCGCCACGATGCGAGTACTAGCTCTCACAAGTGTTCTTGCAGCCAGCACGGCTGTGGCCCAAGACTACACTATCACCTTCCGAAGCCTAGAGGAGACTTCTTTGTCCGCTTCTCCGTTGTTACCGGCGAACGAGTCCTTCGTGTTCGATGGTACCAACTCCGATATTGCGAAGCAGCTCTACACGCGCCACCAAGCTGGCGACATCGCACTCACCCTCAAGCTCAACTCGATTCCGGCGGCAGTAAGTAACAGACTTCGGAAGCTAAAACTCAACTTCAACAACCTCCCGGGACTTGTTCAACGTGCGGTGCTTTGGGACTCCGGTTTCGCCATATCGCCTAATAATGAACCAGTGCAGATCTGGACAATGAAAGACTATACCACGGCTAACATTTCCGTACCCAAAGATGACATTGCTCAAGTTAACTGCACCATGCTTGAATGCCCACAGCCCAACGGTGTATCTGCCTTTTCTAGCCAATATTGCTCGGGTACACAGATCCTTAACGCGTCGCGCTGTGTAGCCGATTCATTTGAAGATTCCGGGGCATCAGGCTACCTTGGCGTAATGTGGTCAACGGGTGGAAATGCTAACCTAGTGCCACAAATCCGACTTCGACAGCATTCATGGACAGAGCCAACAACGAATATTTCATACGAACTTTATGCAATCCACACGTTTCCAAATACTGGCGACCACCTGGAATCAGTGCCCGAAAAACGATGGCTACTCGGCCCTGATTGTTCCGTGCCACAAGAGAAGCGAATTCACGGATAGTCAAATTAGTTCGATGACAAAGCCAACTGGAAGTGGCTGGGCAACAAATTGGCTGGAGGACGAGTTCGCAGCAAAGGATTCTGGATTCAACAAACTAATGCTGATCCCAATAATTCTGGGCTCTCTCGTTGTGATTTCTATGATAACGTTTGTTGGATTATACTTGAAGCGAAGAGCCAAAAGGAGGAAAGAGCTGGTGCTACCTGATATTGAAGACTGTTCCTACCAATACGCTGTAGGAGAGTCTTACGATGCCGTCACATCACCAGTGATGAACTCAGATACCAGCCATGATTTTTCAAGCGCCAGCCGTACCGAGGACTACGAAAGTATTGGCTCAAACCAAACTTTCAAAATTCTACTGCGTAGTCAACACCTTAAGGGAAATCGCCTTCCCTACGATAGCCTTCTTTTTGAAAGAGAATTGTCAAGGGGAGCTTCAGGGGTACTTTGGATCTGCCAGTACGGCGGACAACGTGTTGCAGTAAAGAAGCTGATACATTCAAGAGGGCTGAAAGCCGAGGATGTGCAAGATTTCGCGGAGGAGATCGAGCTGACCGCTAGTCTTGTGCATCCATGCATTGTCAAGTTCATTGGCCTGGCGTGGAATAACCTGATTAATCTGTGCATGGTTCTTGAATACGTACCCAATGGAAATCTCAAGGACTATTTGGGTAAGAACATAAAGACTCTCTCGTGGGCGCGAAACAAGATCCACATGGCGATTGCGATCGCCGAAGCGCTTGAGTATCTACACAGCCGTACCCCAATCATTATTCACCGAGACCTCAAGTCGGCCAATATCTTGTTGACTAAGCACCTTGAGCCGAAACTTATAGATTTTGGCGTAAGTCGAGGAATGGTCGATAGTACGATGTCTGCGGGAGTGGGGACACCGTACTGGACAGCTCCCGAAATCTTGGAAGGCGATCGATACACGGAAAAGTCTGACATCTATTCTTTTGGTGTGGTGTTGTCGGAATTGGACACGGGACGAATTCCGTACTTCGATGCGGTTATGGAAGATGGAAGCAATGTCAGACCATTCCACATCTTACAAAGAGTGATGTCGGGCTCAATGCGGCCAAGTTTCGCTCTTGACTGCCCACCAAGAATTAAACGAATCGGAGCAGCCTGTTTATCGCTCGATCCTCAAAATCGTCCCACGGCTCGAGAGCTTGTTGTGGAACTGTTAGGTAAGTATAGCAATGTAATCTAAATAAATGTCGTGCGCTCGCCCTGCGAAAATCAGGGAAGCTTGTCCTACTATTGCGAGAGCACAGATTTTGTGATTTTTTTCAATGAGACATATTTTTCTTTTTAAAATCATGTGATATTCGCCAACCTTACAACATTTTTTAGATTAGAGAATAGCATAACAACAAAACTGATCAATTTGTGTTTCCAAAGATGGGCACGCTTTTGCCGTTATGCTAAAATTTGTGAATTATGCTCAAGGTGATAGCAAGTAAGTTGGTATAACGTGAACATGTGTGCACTCGTTAGTTCAGCCGCAGAATCAGGACTGATCAGTCCGTATCTAGAGCACCCGTCTGCAAATGGATTCGTGCAGGTTCTCATGTAGTTTCTACACTTTGTACGCAATGAATCTCTGGTGTACCTGTATATGCAACTAAGGCTGCACTATTTACCTAATAATATCTGGCGTGCATGAATGTGAAACTAGGGTACATACATAGCCTTAACCAGACTTTCTTGCGGCACTATTCGATATCTCGTGGCCCGACTTGCCATTGGAGCGCGTTCTGCCTCCATTTCCATGTGTAGTATGCTGCTGGTGCATTTCACAATGTACTGTCTACCAAGCGCAACTACATTTCGTCGGCTTGCCATCACACCTGATGCTAAGCTGCCAGCAGGCGCGATGGACCACGCTGGACAATCCCCAGTCCATTGAAGAGGCTGTCGAAGCAAAGGAGGGGTCAAAATTTGACTATTTGACTCAAATACCTCCATGTTGCCATCCGTTTGATAGAGCGAGCTGGCTCCGTCGTGACGAACAACGAGTGTGATGATAACATCAAAGACACTGCAGATACAGACGACTTCAATCTACGAAGATATCTAGTGAGCGCTTAGGAAGCGAGGATTAACAGATCTAAGTCAAGCGCAACGGATACCGTCGCCTGAGCCGTCGTGCGTCCACTCGACCAAGATCCACCACAGGAATCGTCATGGATACCAGTCACGCCACCACCTTCCGGAGTTTGGGGGCGAATTCTTCGTCTTCTTCCTCGCTCCCTTCCAGCGACTCGTTCGTGTTCGATGGGAATCACTCGGACATTGCCCGACAGCTCTACATCCGCCACAAAGCGGGGGACACCGGTCACGGATACTTGCTCCGATCGGTGCCCGACGTGGTGAAAGCCCGGCTCAAACCTCTGCATATCGACTTCAGGGACCTCCCTGGTCTCGTCCAGCGTGCCGTGCTTTGGGACTCTGGTTTTGCTGTTGCACCGGGCAATGTGACCGTGCAGATCTGGCCCATAGGGAATCGCACCATGGCCGACATCGCAGTTACGATGGACGAGGTGCACTATGTGGACTGCAAGGTTCTCAACTGCACGCAGCCCAACAACCTGAATGCCTCCTACTCTAACATTTGCACAGGTTATCAAATGGGCAACACATCGCACTGCGTGGCTGATTCCTTTGTGGATAAGGGCGCTGCGGCGTACCTCGGCAATATGTGGGCGAGGGGAGGAGATCCCGACGTAGTGCCGGAGATTGAGCTGCGAGACCACGTTTGGTCGGAGGACATCCCCCAGTTCGGCGGTGACACGCGTTTCTCCGTCTACGTGGTGCATACGGTGCTTAGTTCAAAAGAAGTAACATGGGGCAATTGCCCCGTGAAGGGCAAATATGGCGCAGTGACTATCCCCTGTACCCGAAGGGATCAGTACACGGACGAATACATGGCTGCGAACACCACAACTCCAACTGGAAGTGCTTGGGTCACCGCGTGGTTGAATGAGGAGTTTGCCCGAGATGACAGTTCCAACTCGGTAGTCCTGGTATTGATTATTCTGACCGTGATTGTAATCGTTGGTGTTGGTTGGTTCGGCTGGCGACGGAGATCCAAGTTTCTCGCTAAGCGTTCTGGTAATATCTCCGAAAACGTAACCGGTGGCGAAGACGTTCCCAGACCGACAATAGTGACCAGTTCGTTGGAGCTGCAAAGCTTCTCTATCTCCAGCCCGACCTACGACAGTCCAGGCTCAAACAAAACGCTGAAAATCTTACTTGGAAGCATTCATCTTCAGGGAAAGCGGATTCCGTACGACAATATAGTTTTCGAGACAGCTCTTTCTAAAGGATCGTCTGGCGAAGTCTGGATTTGCCAGTACAATGGGGAAAAAGTAGCCGCCAAACGACTTCTTCAAGCTAAGACACAAAAGGCCGAAAAGGTTCAAACGTTTGCTGAAGAGATTGAACTGAGCGCCAGTCTAATTCACCCAAACATTATCGAATTCCTTGGTGTGGCCTGGAACAACCTCAGCAACCTCGTAATGGTGCTTGAATTCTTACCAACTGGAAATTTACAAACTTATCTTGAGAATAATGTGGACACACTATCGTGGGCAAGACATAAAATTCACATAGCCATCGGAGTCGCTAAAGCTCTGAAATACCTGCACACATTTACACCTCCCCTAATTCATCGGGACATCAAGTCATGCAATATCTTGCTAACAGATTTACTAGAGCCCAAGATTATAGACTTCGGAATAAGTCGCGGAAGAGTCGATCTCACCATGACAGGGGGTGTAGGCACACCTTACTGGACAGCCCCAGAAATTTTGGAAGGTAAACACTACACGGAACAGGCAGACATTTATTCCTTTGGTGTACTGCTGTCTGAATTAGACACCGGCAAAATCCCTTATCATGACGCGTTGACGGAAGATGGTACCAAGATGAAGCCATTCAAGATCCTGCACGAAGTCATGTCTGGTACGTTGCGTCCTAGTTTCTCCGACGTGTGTCCACTACGAATTCAGCAAATTAGTTCGGCATGCTTGGCGCCTGATCCTCTAAGTCGTCCGACGGCACAAGAGCTGTTACAAGATCTTGAAGGAAAAGATACGGATTCAGAAAAATGCATGCGCTCCGAGGTAGCGCGAGCTCAGTTTCATGCAAAATGCTCAAAGTACTAAGTGTAGCGAGTACTTTGCAACCTATTGGGCTTCTGGAATTTAGCCGGGGGGGGGGCATTTTCGACAGCACTATTCCTAACGAATAAATACCCGTCTTTTCCCGTGCCCTCCGGAATTTCAGGTGCTGTCCAGTATTGTGAATCCATTCCAGCCGTCACCGAAAACTCAAACTCTTGACAGTCTCTGCTCACCCCGAAATCAGTTACATTCGCGTGTAGTTTTTTACTGTAGTCAACAATATCTTTTTTATTTCTGGCCCCGATGGATGAGAAGTAGAGCTCCCGAGTGAAGGCACTCGAGAACATGCCCAATTCTAACGGCGATGCGAGCGAATTCATTATCCCAAGACAGCGAACTGAAATTGTCGAGTAAATACCGTAACCGCCCGTCGGGTAAACTGCAAGCACCATTGCAAAGTTGCTGAGACTATTCCATGCGACGCCAACAAACAATGTATTGTTGGTGTGTACCTGGCTGGTACTTAGTTTAATTTTTTTGCAAATCTAGAGTCTAATCAAGCCTACAAAGAGGAGAATCTGTAAAAGTATCTTCACAGCGGCCTGCCAGTTCAGGTGTTCACCCAGCCATAGTGGTACTCTCTGAATAGTCTTTGACAAGCCATCGAGATACCCATGAGCATTAACTCGCTCAATCTTATTAGAAATCAGCGTTTGCAGTCGAGTAGCATGGGCGAACCGTAGTCACTGTTCTGATCAAATGGCAGGACACTGGCTGTACGCTGTCTCGTAGCTAGAATTTACAGTATGGATGACAGGACCTTCGTATCATTCACCACGGCTTCGATCCAAAGTAGGCTTAATTATTCATGGAGTTGGTATCACCTCCTGGTATCCACTGATCTCCCACACAGTGTTTGGGTTGCTGCCGTCGTCAAAAATTTCGACAACACACCAAGCATCAACAACCATTTCCTCTCGTGTGCGGTAAATTTTGCTGGAGCTCTTAGTATTATCAGTACTTGTCTTCGCAATCAGCGGCGTGAAAATCAGTCGGTACAACTGACAGATTGACGTTGATCCACGGAGCGGCCGGCTTTTGGACTGCTTGGTTGTTTGTGGATCAGTCTTAGAGAAACACTCATTGTGCGATACCAAGCAAATTTCCTTGCTGAGGCTTGAGCTCGTCAGGACGAATCTGAACTGCTTCCGGGGCATCGCGATTCGCAAATTGATCCAGTTGAGCTCCTGTCTTGGCTCGGAAGTAAAACTGCTGAGCGAGGTCTGAAGTTCTGTCGAAGATAAAGTTGTCGCTCAAAGCAAGCTCATTAGTCCTGTAAGGCTCTGAAGTTTACGGGGTCGTGGTGCACCTTCATGGCGGTATGAAACCGAGACAATGGAGCGAACCAGTGTGTCAAGGACGAATGAATTTGATCCCATAATGTGGTCCTAGTGTTCTACGGCCGCGCTGTAGTTACTAGAATGGATTCGCCAGTCATGAACTGCCGCGACGAATCCAATCGAAGGTGATACCCTAGTGCTAGGCGCCCTGAATATGTCGAGCATCTTGACTGCAAATAGTGGTGATGGGTGAAGCAGCTCAAAGCGACCACCGGAACCGAGCGCCAAGATGATCTTGCGAAAGCCTGTCCGAGCGAAAGTTCCCCGCTATAGTGCTTCCTGGGCGTTTCGTGACAGGCAACATGAAAGTCGCGCTGGTTAGCTGAGCTCCACAAGTCTGATCGCCACATAACGGGGGTCTTAACTTGTCGATCTGTCGCCATGTCTCGTGCTGACCACTTTTAGCGCTGGGAGTCGTAACGGCACACTTTTATCCTTCATGGTGGTGTGATACCCGCCATCTTCGTGAGTTCTCCGTTCCACGTATTGCCGCCCGAGCTGCAAGTATGCAGCTAACAGCTTTCATGGCCCAGCTATCAGCGCTGGTGATGATGGCACAAGGTCGACATGCCTTTCGAGGTTTGGAGTCGACTTCGTCGCCGTCACTGACATCAGCTGACTCATTCGTGTTCGATGGCACCAATTCCGACATTTCCAGACAGCTCTACATCCGACACAAAGCTGGTGATATAGGTGACGTAGTCTCACTTACTTTCAGTCCCCACTATAGTGAATGACCGACTTGACCCACTCAACATCAAGTTCGACGACCTACCGGGACTTGTTCAGCGTGCCCAACTCTGGGACTCGGGCTTCGGTACATCCCCGAACAACGACGCCATTCAGATTTGGACGATAGATAACTACACCATGGCCGACATTGCCATCCCAAAAGAAGATGTTGGCGATGCCGGGTGTACTTTCAAGAACTGCTCGCAGCCAAACGATGAGGCGGCCTACTTCGCTCTCATCTGCTCTGGGGATCAAATGCTCAGCGTTGCTCGTTGCGTGGTGGACACATTCAAAGACGATGGAGCGGCCGGATACTTGGGTACGATGTGGTCGAAAGGTGGAGACCCGAACGTGGCTCCACAGATTCGACTTCGGGATCACTCGTGGACGGACCCCGTCTCGAATAACTCGTACAGTGTCTACGCTGTACATACTGTCCCTACCGCTTTGGATGTAGCTTGGAATCAATGTCCAGCCAAGGATGTGTATGCGTCGCTGGCAGTACCGTGTCACAGGAGGGACAGCTACTCGGATGAGGAACTTGCAGCAATGACAACGTCAGCAGGTAGCGACTGGGTCACAATGTGGCTGGGCGAAGAATTTGCTCCAGATTCCAGGGACTTGAGTTTCCTGACGCTGATCCTGATCATCCTTGGTGTCATGGTTGCTGCGGCAATTGGGCTGGTTCTGCTGGCACCGCCGATTAAGCAACAAGCCAGATCTGACTGCATCACCTGCATGCGATCTTGGAGCCGATTCAACCTGCTATCTAGAGGGAGGGGCTACCCCCGAGCACCACAATCGCCCCTCGACGTGTTCGACCCGACCCACCGCTCAGTTATCGTTCTTCAGCCACTCAGGGGAGTACGAGAGCGCAGGCAGCAACATTACTCTCAAGATTCTGCTCGGGAGCGCTCATTTGCAGGGACGACGCATTCCATACGAAACTCTCACGTTTGAAAAGTCTATCGCCAAAGGAGCGTCGGGAGAAGTCTGGATCGGTAAGTATGCTGGCGGGCAGGTCGCCATCAAGAAATTGCTGCAGTCGAGCTGCCCAACGGCGGAAAACGTTCAATCTTTCGCGGAGGAGATCGAACTCAGCGCCAGCCTCACTCACCCGAACATCGTCGAGTTCATCGGCGTGGCGTGGAACAGTCTCAGCAACCTCACCATGGTGATGGAGTTCTTCCCGAGGGGGAGTCTACACAACTATCTCCAAAAGAACATCGACTTGCTGTCATGGGCGCGAGACCGAGTTCAGATGGCCGTCGCGATCGCACAAGCGCTGCAATACCTGCACAGCCGCTCGCCCCCAATCCTCCACCGCGATCTCAAGTCCAAGAACATTCTGCTCACCGAAAAGCTACAGCCGAAGTTGATCGACTTCGGTGTGAGTCGTGGCCTCGTCGACATCACCATGACGGCCGGGGTGGGCACGCCATACTGGACCGCGCCAGAGATCCTCGAGGGCAAGAGGTATACCGAGCAGGCCGACATCTACTCGTTCGGCGTAGTGTTGTCGGAGCTGGACACGGGTAAAATCCCGTACCAGGACGCCGTGACCGAGGGAGGGGGCAAGGCGAAAGCTTTTCAGGTGCTGCAGGACGTCATGGCTGGAACGCTGCGGCCCAAATTCTCGGGCGACTGCCCTCCGCGCATACAGCGGATCGGCTTGGCGTGCCTGGTCATTGACCCTTCAAGTCGCCCGACCGCCTCCCAGTTGATCGACGAGCTCGAAGGCAACTCTGCGGAGCTCGTGTACTCGTTCTGACGTACGCGGGGCAGTAAGTTGGCAATAGAGTAGCGTGCACTTCAAGATCGAACGCTTCATCGGGTGCATGTATTGCACTTGTACGTCGAGTGGCACGTCGCACGCAGACACACCCATCCATGGGGGCCGTCGGTCCCACACTATCGACCACCTTCGTGCATTTGTACGCTTGATCACGGTCACTCGCTGGACTCCCTGTAACCTTCGCCAGAAGCAGCAGGCGATGTCGTGGCTGCAACGCTGCGTGATCAGCGGACATACAACATGTGCATGCATTATACTACGTCGCACAAGGTTTCGCGCAGTGGTACAGTACACTGCAGTCGCGATCGGCTTGAAGTGCGCCGGCCCCGTTGACTCGTTCCGGTCCCCTCTTGCGGTCGTCGCGCTGTGACTCACTCGGCAAATCGACGTCGAGGGATGCCACATTCCTAGAATCGCCGGGTCTCACCAATGCGTGGGGCTGCACTTCAAGTGCCACTTGCGGCCGTTCTTGGGGTCACGTCGGCCATGGCCGAGCCCCACACCATTTCGCTGCGGAGTCTCGAGGCGACTTCGTCGTCGTCCTCGCTGCCTTCGAACTCGTCCTTCGTCTTCGACGGCACCAACTCGGACATCGCCCAGCAGCTCTACATCCGCCACAAAGCCGGCGACAGCGACGACAAGGTCTCGCTTAACTCGGTTCCATCAGCGGTGACCGACCGACTCGATCCGCTCAGCATCGTCTTTGACGACTTGCCTGGCCTCGTCCAGCGTGCTGTACTCTGGGACACAGGCTTCGCCATCTCGCCTAATAACGACGCCGTGCAGATCTGGACGATGGAGGACTACTCGATGGCGGAGCTCGCCGTGCCCAGAGCCGAAGTGAGCGGTGAAGGGTGCACCTTCAAAAACTGCTCGCAGCCCAACGCTGTGACCGCCTACTACACGCTCGTTTGCTCCGGAGATCAGATGCTGAACGTGTCGAGGTGCGTCGTTGATACGTTCGACGACTCCGCCGCGAGCAGCTTCTTGGGCTCGATGTGGTCGGTGGGTGGTGACCCCGACATGACCCCGCAGATCCGACTGCGGAACCATGCCTGGAATGACCCGGTGTCCAAAGCTTCGTACAGCGTCTACGCTGTTCACACAGTGTCGAACGCCGACGATACGGCCTGGAATTCGTGCCCCGCGAATGAAGGCTACGCGGCGTTGACAGTGCCGTGCCACAGGAGAGACGAGTTCACGGATGCAGAGATGGCGGACATGAGCAAGCCTACTGGAAGTGCTTGGGTGACGACGTGGCTGGAAGAAGAGTTTGGTGAGAGTTCAGGGTTCGACATGTTGTTGTTGATCCCGATTATCCTTGGTGCGGTGGTTGTGATCGCTGCTGGAGGCATCGGGTGGTTTTGCTGGCGAAAGAGGGCGAAGAAACCGTATAATGCTAGGTTTGCGGCGTGCGAGCTGGAGGACGCTGGCATGAATTATTTCGATGGAGGCACTCCTGTATTGGCACTGGCGAACCAGATCTCCACCATTGAGTCGTCCGGTTCCTGCCGGTCAGGGAGTGGCGGGTCAAACACGACACTTCAGATACTGCTCGACAGTACTCACTTGATGGGAAAGCGGATTCCGTACGACAGCTTAACATTCAAGACGACGTTATCGAAGGGGGCCTCGGGCGAAGTCTGGGTCTGCGAGTACAACGGACACACAGTGGCAGGGAAAAAATTGCTAGGTAAAAACCAGAAGGCGAAACATGTGCAGTCTTTCGCTGAAGAGATTGAGCTGAGTGCCAGTCTTGTGCACCCAAACATCGTGGAGTTCATCGGTGTGGCTTGGAACAGTCTCAACAACTTAGTCATGGTGATCGAGTACGTCCCGATGGGTAGTCTGCGAAAGTATCTGAAGAAGAATGCCGACTTACTCTCGTGGGCTAGAGATAAAATTCACATGGCTGTGGGAATCGCCCGAGCGTTGAAGTACCTGCACGGCCACAACCCGTCTTTGATCCACCGAGATGTTAAGTCGAACAACATTTTGCTGACGGATAAACTGGAGCCCAAGCTCATTGACTTCGGCGTGAGTCGAGGGACCGTCGAAAATACCATGACAGCAGGAGTTGGCACGCCGTACTGGACGGCGCCAGAAATCCTCGAGGGCAAACGCTACACCGAACAGGCGGATATTTATTCGTTTGGTGTGGTGCTGTCAGAGCTGGACACGGGTAGAGTTCCTTACTCCGAAGCCGTCACGAAAGGTGGGACCAAGCTAAAGGCTGTCCAGGTCTTACAGCATGTGCTGGCCGGTACAATGGCACCAACATTCGCTGAGGACTGCCCACCACGGATTCGCCGCATTGGTTCGGCGTGCTTGGCCCACGAACCTTCGAGCCGACCGACCGCACGGCAATTGGTGCAAGAACTTTGCGGCGACCGAGCATCCGATGCGGCGAGCGCATAGCCATCGAAAGCTTCCCAAACTATCTTACAACGTAGTACCCGCACCAAGACTTCATCCACAAATCCAAAACTGTAAACATACTTTCAAAATTACCTGGTATGTGGTATCAAAATTGATCAGTAATGTAGATTCCCCACTGTTGAAACCACACCGAACTCGGTACAGTTTCGACGCGAAAGGTGAGCGTTGCAGCATCTGCAAGCGCACCGAATGAAATTCCCCAGTTGTTGAGCGTTACTGGTACTGTTGGCATGACCTGCAGGCAGTATGGTCCGTACATCTGCTTGCCTGCATTCGCCAAAAGCATCGGGCCGTGTCGTCACCGAGGCTACGTTGATGATCCGTCTAGGGCTTTTCACACAAGCTGAACAACGAACATATTGAGAGCTCTGCATTTCCTGCAGACACCTACCCATTTGGCTGGTGTCGCCGTAAGAGATCACCTGTATCCTCATCTGCTCTTGAAGAGGACGTGTAGACCCGTTTTAGTCAAGTCCTCATGGCGGGAGCCTCTGACTCTATGCAAATCCGTTGCAGGAGATCCGCTGCGCCACCAGCCGATTCCTCAGTGCGGCAGTGCTCAACCTTCCACCAGTACAAGAATCTCCAACACGCAGCGACGAAGGGGGCTGAACTCGCGTCGCCGCCTCGAGTATGACTCATGGGCATACGATAAAGGTGCGGAGTCTCGAGGCGACTTCGTTGTCGTCCTCGCTGCCTTCGAACTCGTCCTTCGTCTTCGACGGCACCAACTCGGACATCGCCCAGCAGCTCTACATCCGCCACAAAGCCGGCGACAGCGACGACAAGGTCTCGCTTAACTCGGTTCCATCAGCGGTGACCGACCGACTCGATCCGCTCAGCATCGTCTTTGACGACTTGCCTGGCCTCGTCCAGCGTGCTGTACTCTGGGACACAGGCTTCGCCATCTCGCCTAATAACGACGCCGTGCAGATCTGGACGATGGAGGACTACTCGATGGCGGAGCTCGCCGTGCCCAGAGCCGAAGTGAGCGGTGAAGGGTGCACCTTCAAAAACTGCTCGCAGCCCAACGCTGTGACCGCTTATTACACCTTGATATGCTCAGGCGAGCAAATGCTGAACGTGTCGAGGTGCGTCGTTGATACGTTCGAAGATTTCGCTGCAAGCAGCTACATGGGGTCCATGTGGTCGGTCGGTGGCGATCCCGACATGGCACCGCAAATTCGACTTAGAGATCACTCATGGGAGGACCCCGTCACGAAAGATTCATACAGTGTGTACGCGATTCACACGGTGTCGAATGCAGATGACCCGGCCTGGAACGTATGTCCGGGAGGCGAAAGCTATGGGGCATTGACTGTGCCTTGTCACAGGAGAGACGAGTTCACGGATGCAGAGATGGCGGACATGAGCAAGCCTACTGGAAGTGCTTGGGTAACGACGTGGCTGGAGGAAGAGTTCGGCAGTAGCTCGGGGTTCGATACGCTGTTGCTCCTTCCAATTATCTTGGGTGCCGTAGTTCTCATCGCTGGGGCCGGTATCGGATGGTTTTACTGGAGACGGAGGCCTAAGAGCATGGTCAAGAAGTCCATTTCCACCACGGGTGATCTTGCCGGCATGTCTCCCCAGTATCAAAGTGAAAGTACAGTGGCGCGCCCCACTCTTGCAGCTGACACACCCGCACTTCGACCAACAACCTTGGCCAGCCGGCTCACGACTATGGGGTCGTTTTCTAGTCTGTGCGAAGCGTATGAGAGTGCTGGGTCGTGCAAGACTCTCAAAATTCTGCTTAAAAGCCAGCACCTCCAGGACAAGCGCCTCCAGTACGAAAGCATTACCTTCCAATCTGCTCTATTGAAGGGGTCATCGGGAGAAGTTTGGGTGTGCGAGCACAACGGCCAGCAAGTTGCAGTCAAGAGGCTGCTCCAGACCAAAGAGCAGAAGGCGGAGAATGTCCAAGCTTTCGCCGAAGAGATTGAGCTGACTGCTAGTCTTGATCACCCGAATATCGTCGGATTTGTCGGTGTGGCTTGGAACACTCTCAACAACTTGCTCTTGGTACTCGAGTATGTTCCGATGGGGAGCTTGCAGGCGTACTTGCAGAAAAATGCAGATCTGTTGTCGTGGGCGCGTGATAAAATTCACATGGCTGCTGGAATCGCGAAAGCTCTGGAGTACATGCACAGCCACAGTCCTGCTTTAATCCACCGAGACGTCAAGTCGAACAACATTTTGTTGACGGACAAACTGGAGCCCAAGCTCATCGACTTTGGAGTTAGCCGAGGAGCCGTCGAGTTCACCATGACAGCAGGAGTTGGCACGCCGTACTGGACGGCACCGGAGATCCTCGAAGGAAATCGATACACGGAGCAGGCAGATATTTATTCGTTCGGCGTGGTGTTGTCGGAGCTGGACACAGGCAAGATTCCCTATCACGACGCTCTGACCGAAGGAGGAGGCAAAGCGAAACCCGTCCAGATTTTGCAGGATGTCGTGTGCGGCACTCTGCGTCCGACCTTCATGAAAGACTGCCCGCCGCGAATTCTCCGCATCGGCGCGTCGTGCTTGGCCCAGGATCCGCTGAGCCGTCCGACAGCAGCGCAGCTGATCCAGGAGCTGCAGGTGAGAGGCGAGTACTCCATGTAAACTAGAGTAGTAGAACTGGCAGGAATACCCAAATGCCCGCCATGTAGGCATAATATCTATAACCGAGACACGGAACGCATGCTTAACACATTGTGCATATTAACGCATGTAGAGCAGTCGATGCGATACTGCTGAAGTTATCGATGTGGACACATTAAGCTCATGGTCATTGACGGCATTGTTTTAGGTTGCCGCGAAACTTACTCCTAGTATTACATCCAAGAGGGATGTAATCAAACGACATTCGGGTCACAAAGTGATGTCCACATCAGTGGCGCACCGGAAGGATGCTAGGTGACACTTCTACGATGTCTGGTGTAGTGCAGTGAATTCGGCCGACATCGCAGATGCGCCACCTGGCATTCTCCGGTGGCGGCTCTGGCGGTCGCTCGTGAATTGCTGCTCGCGCTTTTCAACACCTTCAAGTCACCCCCCACGCTGCCGCTAGTCGAGCCAACGGTGCCACGCCCCGTTCGATCACTCGTCACACACCTGCTGGAAGATGAAGCTGGCATTCGGATCCACGATCGCCATGCCAGCTTCGTCTTCCGGCTGGACGAAGCCCATCGCCTTGCACATGCCGATGTTCTGGTACCACATAATGTACAAGACGACCATCGTTGGCAAACTGAAGATGCCTTTCACGCTCTGCGAGACACTTATATACAGCATCGATTTTTGAGCACGCTCGTGAGTGCGGCGAACGACTTGTATAGCAATTCCATGCGACAAATAATCTGGTGTTGAAGTAGTAAAACTCATCCGGAAAAGAGGCTGGGGCTGTAGTCTGAACAGAAACTGCATTTTGGAAGCAAAAAACAGTGTGTGTTGAATCAGGGCTCAGTAAAATACATGTCATATTTATTGGTGCCGAAGATTGGGGCCAATCCGTAATTGGGTTACTGCCAATAATTGCCCTTTATCAGACAATGTTTCATACAGGCAATTATCTCAGAGACATCACCCATGGACGGCTCAACTCACTACATGCACATTGCCGCCATTGCCATGCTCATGGAAGATTGCTCGATTTTCCTCAGCTTGACATGCCCTTGTCCGTTAGTGCGGATATACTTCTTGAATTCAAGGCAGCTATATTGAAGGTTATGGGGTGGCAACATCAAGGACCTAACACCTCGAGCAGCAAAGCAATTCGAGCTAAAAAAAGTGTTATAATTTAAAAATCGGAATAATGTTTATAATACTAAACTTAAATTTTATAAGTAGTTTTTTTTTAATCAACAGTCATATTCGGTTGTCGGCACAGTTTCAATAACCTATCAGAGGTTGGAAGGCATCCTTTTCAGCTACTCAGCGATATCTAGAGCGCACCTGAAAACTTTTGGGAGATATTGAGAACAAGAGGTCGATAACTTATGACAATAAAATCATTGCCAGTTACGATTATTGCTATTGAAGCTTACCAAACCCTGCTTTGAATTTGTGTCTATGTTTCTGCTTCGAACTGCGCCTTTCCCCGGGTCCACCCGCCCGGGTCCCAATACATATTGTTATTGTAGGGTATCTCAGCACTGAGCATAATAATGAATTTGTTAGGAGCGTTAGCAATAATAATATATTGGGCAATATATGTGTACTATTGTGTCTTACCGGTACACCTCTAGTTCACATCGATGTCTACCGAGCTCTGCTGTACCTCGACAACGGTGCAACGACTCCAGCAGGACATGCTTTCTTTCAAAACCACGATCATCTTGAAATTTAATAGGAAACATGGAGTTAGCTAGCTGTCAACACCACCTTGTAGAAAGTCGTACGCAGTAGTTATTCGTCGGATGTATGTAAACAGCAGTGGCTCGTAAGTAGCCACATTAGTGGCGGCATGTGATCTCTTGCTCCCAGTATACAGCAGCGCTGCAGTGAAGGTGGTAGAGGTCGGCACGGACTCGTTGATGACGCTCTCTTTGCCAACACGAAAAGGGCGACAAACAATACAACATATAATAATATTTGTCGGGTCAATAATACCTGTGCGTACCCAATATTGGTACAGTATTGATGAATAATTGTTTCCCGGGATCAAGTGTACCACATTATCGTGTGGCTTACTCCATTTTTCATGTCGCAGGTCTGATAAATCCGAGTGCCACGACACTAAATGGGGCAAGTACATCCATATACACCCCTACTAAAGCTATTGGGGGTGTAAAATGGACCAAAATCCTGGTGACTACCAGAACCTGACGCAACGACTACGACGACTATGTCGAATAAGGCAGCGACTACATTGACTGCGATGACTAGTCGAACTCGTCGTCGTCAAACTCATTATCGTCGAAATCGTCGTCGTCCTCGTCGTCGTCGCCGTCATCAAAAACCACTACATCATCGTCATCGTCATCTTCCCAATACTGCAGCAACAGCAACACCAACACCAACACCAACAACAGCAACAGCAACAGCAACAACAACACCAACAACAGCAACAGCAACAGTTAGCCACTTCAACGACCCAAGCTGCAACCATCAGGCCACCCACCCCGTCCGTCCTCAGCGCGTCGTTCACGTATGCCATAAACTTGCCCAGCCGCTCGACGTCCTCTGTCGAGTACTGCTCCTGCGAAAGGTCCACCAGCGGGTCGTACGTCTGTCCACCAGCCACTCAGTCCTCAGTCCCCCAATTAGTGATAACTGCCGGTCGCCGCGCACCTGCGGCGAGAAGGCCACGTCGTTCATGCGGCCGTGCTCGATGAGCGCCACCACGTCCTCGTAGCGGCGCTGCCTCATGACGGCCACCAGCACGGGCTGGAACGTCTGCTCCGTGGGGCGCACGTCGTGCTGCACCGTCACGTCCCGGAGAATGGCCTCGGCCTCGGCCACGCGACCCGCGCCCGCGAGCGCGCGCAGCAGCGCGTTCACCGCCGGCAGGTCCACGAGCACGTCGCGCTCGCGCGCGGCCGCGAACAGCAGCAGCGCGTCCTGCAGGCGGCGCTGCTGCAGACACGCGTCCAGCGCGTAGATGGCCGCCAGCTGCGTAGCGTCGTCCGCCGCGAAGTCCGGCAGCGCCAGCGCGCCGCGCAGCATTTGCGCCGCACGCGGGGCCTCGTGCGGCCGCCCACGCCGGGCCACCAGCAGCGCCAGGCGCTGCAGCAGTCTCGGGTCCTGCCGCTGCGCCGGCTGCAGCTGGTCGAAGGCCGCCAGCGCGCGCGAGGACTCGCGGCGCGCGATGCAGCTCTCGAGCGCCACGCGCGCGTCTTCTTCTGCCGCCGGCGCCGCGCGCAGGGCCGCGGAGCTCGACAGCCCGCGCAGCAGCGCGCGCCGCAGCACGCCTCGCCTGCCCAGCATCATGACGGCCGAGATGGCTGGTTATTACTGTCTGGGGGATCACTCGAGCCACGATCAAGTGGACCACGAGCACGGTACATCACAACCACAAAGTGGCTTGTCACACATCGTTGTGTGTACTGTACTGTAGGTTCCGGTTTGACGTGTCTGTAGGTCGCTGTAGGTCGCGTCCTGCGGACCAATTCCAGGCGACGTTGAACTGCGCCCGCCGCTTGCGTATCATTCCAGGCCCGCAGCTCTTCGCGCACATGGCTCCGCGACCGGAGCCGCGCGCGGCGGGCGGCAGCGCGAGCGCGCGCGGGTCCGCGGCAGGCGGCGGGGACGTGGACGAGAAGCAGCTGGCGCTGGCGCACGTGCTGGTGCTTTTCCGGCACGGAGACCGGTCCCCGATCAGCCGCAAGGTGAGCGCCAAGGTGGGCGTGGCGCAGCGCGAGACGGACTTCTGGCTGTCGCGCCTGGCCGAGCTCAGCGTCGTGGGCGCGCTCAACAGCGGCACGCGCGTGGTCAGCCACCACGCAGGCGAGTGCGGCGCGCGCTGCGGAGAACTGCCGCCGCCGCCCCAGCAGGGCGGCCGCTGGCCCTGCGGCCAGCTCACGGCCAAGGGCATCGCCATGATGCGCGACAAGGGCCAGCAGCTCCGCGAGCGGTACGCGCCGCTGCTGGAGGGCGCGCAGCCCGCGCGTGACGTGCACGTGCAGTCCACCAACATTCGGCGCACCATTCGCTCGGCGCAGAGCCTGCTGGCCGGCGTGTTCCCGGAGCACTTCGTCTACGTGGACGCCGACAACCAAGTGGGCGCCAACGAGGCCTTGCTGCCGGACAGCAGGAAGTTCTTGAGCCACATACAGACGCACAGGAGGCTGAAGAAGGAGGACCCGCTGATCATCCACGCGGACGACTCCAACAGCCTCGCGCCGCAGCACTCGTACGAACTGTACCGGGACCTGGGGAAGATGCTGGCCGACGAGCTGAGCCAGCACGCCCCGCCCGGTTTCGCACAGGCCTCGCAGCAGATTAGCGCCATCATTGGAGCGGGCTCCAGCAAGCTCGTCGCCTGGACGGGGTGTAAGTGTGCCGCTGACTGCAACCAGCAGTGCCACGTGACTCGGAGGTTTTACTTGTTGGTGCGCTTGCTGACGGGTTTATCGCTTGCTATGCAGTGCGAGAGGTGCTCATCTGCCGCCAGGCGCACGGGTTGCCCTTCCCCGAAGGACTCGACCAGCAGCTTTTTGAGCAGATCTGCGAGTACGACGCGTGGTTGTGGCACCACCTGTACGGCAAGATGGACTTCTGCCGCGTGAGCTTCCGTGCCGGCGTGCAGCGCATCTACTCGTATCTGGCCGGCGTCGCCGAGGTCAGTGCCGTGCTTTCATCTGGCTGCTTTTTGTTGCAAGTCGCTCACTCGCACTGACGCTTGCTGGAGCAGGGCCAGACCCAGCACAAGCTGTCGCTGTTCTCGGCGCACGACAACTCGCTCGTGGCGCTCGTGAGCGCGCTGCAGCTGCAGGTCCCGCGCGTGATCCCTCCGTACGGCGCCATGCTGACGTTCGAGCTGTTCCGGCACCGCGCCACGGGCGAAGTCTACCTCAAGACGCTGTTCGAGGGGGTCGAGGTGGCGTTCGCCGGCCACGAGCACTCGGCGCTGTGCCCGTTCGCCGTGTTCCAGCAGGCGGCGCAGAGCTTCCTCCAGGGCGCCGCGCTGTGAGCGCCGTGCGTCCGTGCGTCCACCCCTAGTGTCCTCCAACTGTCCTCCTCCGTGACACGCATGACGTCACCTTGTATCTGATTCGCTAGGAAATTGGTGTGGAACACCTCAATAGTAACGGAGCTTCAAGTGCGTGTGCATGGTCTCCGTCCAGCACTTCGCAATCTTCCAGCTGACCCGCAAGTGTCTCGCGTCCACAGCATCTGGTAATGGCTACACCAGCTTCGACTAGTCGCGACTTGGCGCTGCGGCACGTGCTCATCTTCCACCGCCACGGAGACCGCACGCCCGTGCTCACGTCCATCGGCGACAAGGTGCAGGCCACGCAGGACGAGAAGGACTTCTGGGCCTCCAAGGTGGCTACGTCCGAGCAGCTCGAGCTGCTGCAGCTCACGGCCAAGCCCGTGGGCGCCGACGCGAGCCTGCCACCTGTGATCAGGCCCTCCAAGGAGTCCCAGTTCCCCTACGGACTGCTGACCCAAAAGGGTGTCAAGCACATGACAGGCAAAGGACGCGCGCTGCGCGAGCGCTACGCACAGCTCCTGAGTGGCGACGTCAAGCTCGAGGACGTGTACGTGCTGTCCAGCAGCGTGCCGCGCACCATCGAGTCGGTGCAGTGTCTGCTGCGCGGGTTCTTCTACGACGACGAGCAGGCTGAGCAGAGCAGCAGCCGGAAGGCCCCGCAGTTCGTCGTGCACACATACGCGCGCAACGTGCTGGCGCCCATGCACCCGCTGCAAGTGTTCAACGAGATCGAGCTCATCGTGCACGACGACGTGCTTAAGCTGAGGAGTAAGGTCGAGCGCGACGCGATGGAGAAGCTGGGCTTGCATCTGCGGGATTGTCTCGGGGTACCCGACGACAAGCCTTTGTCCTGGACGGCGATCCGCGACGCGCTGACGTGCCGAGAGGCGCACGGCTGGCCATTCCCTGAAGGCGTTGACCACAAAATATTTGAGCAGGTCGAGACGTACGACACATGGCTCTGGCAGCGTCTGTACCACCGCAAGGACTTCTGCCACGGCGCCTTCAAGGATGGCATCAAGGAGGTGTACAGCTTCGTGAAGTCGGTGGTGGACAACGAGCAGCCGGCCAAGCTTTCCTTCTTCTCGGCTCACGACAACTCGATTGTGGCACTGCTGGGCGCGCTGCAGATAGACGTGGGCTCGCAGCTACCTGAATACGGCACCATGGTGGCGCTCGAAGTGTACGAGGACAAGACCTCCCATGAGTTCTTCATCAAGCCGTATTACGAGAACCAAGTCGTAAGTTTTGCTGGCCACAAGCAGGACCCACTCTGTCCGTTCTCTCACTTCGAGGCTCTGGCGCTCGAGTTCCTTTCCTACAAGGCCTAAACCGATCATGCTGGGCAGCATGGCTGTTGTTCTCAATAGACAGCAAGAGCGTGTATTACTACTTCCTGGGTATCATTGAGCTGGCCAGGTGTGGTGTGTAACTAGTGGACTACGCGGGGTTTTAGTGCCGCCTTCGGCCGATTTTGCCTTACTCTTTGCGAGGATGTCCATGTAATCAGTGCCTTTGTACTTTGAGTTTTTCCACCACGTTTCCTCATCATCATCTCCCCCAGAGCTTTTCCTGGTCTTGCTATTGCTCTTCCTCTTCTGGAACGACGTCAATAAAGTCGCCTTGGCCATTTTCTCCTTGGCCTTGCTGCTTCCACCTGAGGTTGTGCCCCACCATCTCGGTGGATCGAGCCACCATGCACTGGGATCCTTGACCTCTTTATCCTTGGCGCCACCCTCTTTATCTTCCTTGGCTTTCCATGTCTCCAAGTTCTTGGTCTCAATGGCTTTCAACAACGACTCAAATCGCCAGAACTCGCTCTCGATGTACAAGGCTCGCAGCAACTTCGGGTCAGAGGGCAAGATGCCATCGCGCAGGAACCGCAGGATGTGGCGAAACAATCTCCAGTCCCGATCCACTCGAAAGCAGCCACTTTCAGCAGCAGTGAGCGGAGAATCGTCCTGGACGAAAGCTGCGAGCAGCGACGCCGGGTCTTTCGAGGCCACAGCAGCCGACAGTTCAAAAAGTTGGCCACCGACATCCACAGTCACGCGGCGATCACTAGCTGCTGGGAATGCTGCGAGACAGAACCAATCTGACGAACGAGACGCATCGAAGCGTTCGCGCTCGGAGGCGAGCAACGCGTGCTGCAGCACCAGCTTCCGCTTTTCACGTCGAATGAAGGCTCGCTGCTTCGCCACCTGGTAGTGCATTCGCTTTAGGTTAGCACAGCGTTTTCAAGCTCAGAGGAATGTCGAGTTGCTACGCACTCGTTCGTACTGCAGCTCGAGATTATTTCGCTTGGACGCGACGACTGTGCGATGCAGCAGTGCCTGCTCTTCCTCTTGGGCTTGCAGTGCTCGCTTCCATCGCACACGACTATCGTCATCACCAATTCCATCGTCAAAGAGCGCCTCGGTCGAGTCCGGGGCCCAGGCTGAGCTCTTGCGGGGCTTACGAGAAGCCATTGCGTTACTCGGACACAGTTCTCTAGTGGCGGTTTTAAAGCTTTGAGCGGCCGTTGCATGATGGAGCGCGAACAAGTACAGGAGTTAGCGTGTGTCAAATGCGGTGCCACCAGAGCGTTACCGTAAGAGTTGTCACTACAATGACCAGTATGGCGCTTTTCTGATTGAAGCTCGCAGCGTTAGTCCCCGACAACGAAGCAGAGCCCGAGTTAATGCTCGAGCCCGCCCCAACTGCAGGGCCCGACCTCAGTATTGACTCGGATGACCCGGTCGTAGCGGTGCATTCTCCTTGAAACGCGAGAGATAGAGAGCGGTTGGCGCACTGCGCGATCCGAAAGAGGCACTCATTACCATACGCGACACCGTCTGAGCCGCAGTGAGGGACGAACTCTTTCGTGCAGACAATTTGATCACAGCCGTCACCAGAATCACCGACATTATCTCCAGTGGCTGAGCTATTGCTAATGCACTCGCCGGTATATGCCACAATGAGGGCTGAATTGGAGCACCGAGCTCTTACCAAGAAGCACTCATTGCTGTAAGTCTCTCCGTCCGAGCCGCACACCGGCGTGTACACTTCCAAGCATGCAAACTCCTCGCGACAATTGGCTTCGCTTCCGCTTCCACCGTTGTCGTCTGCACTGGAGCATGCTCCTTGTGCCACAATTTCAAGTGTACCGTTGCCAGACGTGCATCGAGTTCTGTTGAACTCACACGCATTGCTGAAGGTCACGCCGTTCGAGGCACACACAGGGTCGAAGATAGCCACGCAGCCAAAATCACACCTCAAAGTTGGAGCGCCAGTGCTCTCCATTGACGCTGCAGCCATCCTGATCCTTGGGGTTTGTAAAGGGTTCGTAAGTGGGGTGGCATCCCGACCTACAGAAGCTGGAAACAACTTCAACATAATCAACGAGCTAGTCAGCCTTCTTGTCAGCCATTGCATCCCCGCAATGGGGTTTGTCTTTGCCTTGTTGCTAGAGTCCGCTGTACATGTATCGGATACTGATTGCCTGATTGGTATGGTCATCATGCGAGGCCGCTGCAACATGGTACGAGATGCCAGGCGGAAGAGCTGCAACCAGATGCAGCGATTTTTTGTCGATAACGTCCTCGACGACTTGATACGCACTCGTAGATACTTGCTTGTCATGACACACACATCATAAATTAATCAGCACTCAACTGCAGAAGCGTTCGCGCGCAACCCGTCATGCTGCAAAGTCTGCAGATTCTCCAGGTCGTGTTGCAAGTCGCAGTTCTCGTCCTGGTGATTGCTGCAGTGCAACTGCACTCCTGGGCCGTCGTTGAGCTCAAGTCATCCGACACGCTAACCAGCAGCGACGGTGTAGTGCAACAGCTCAAGTTTGCGCCAGACGGCTATTGTTTGCCGCTCAGCAACGGCAGCTCTGAGTGCCAGCCGTTCTTGCACGCCATCGTCGAGAGCTCGAGACAGTCGGACGACTGGCCCAATGCAGCCCCGGACCCACTCGCAACGACACTTTTCGAAAGGGACAACTCCAGCAACGAAGAGTTTGTGGTCGCTCAAGCGTTATCCTGTTGGTGCCATACGCGTGGAGAACTCACGTGGTACATGCAAGGCGCGCAGAATGTGGCGTGTCTAGTCGTTTTGGAGACCATCAAGTACGCTATGGCGCTGTGGGGCTTCTTCGCGACGGTAAGCCTCGGGATGTCAGCGATGTTTTTCCCGCGAAATTTCACAAGTTGCCACGCGTTCTCAAGCTTCACAAGTGCCATGCTCGGGTTTTTGGTAACAGTGGCGTGGTGGTATTACAGCAGCTCGTACATTGACCGTGACCACCTTGACAAGCTCCGTTTGCCCTGGTACCACGGCGCCTCCTACCATTGCGCCCTCGTAGCGTTCGCACTTGCAACTGCGAACGCACAAATCGCCTTTGATGCTACGGGTCCTCCTAGGACGCAAAAGTTCACCCGGCGCTTTATCCGACCGACGCCGCGCATCAATCATCAGGACGACTGGGATCCACTATCCTGCCCAGCCAACTACCTCGTGTAAAATGGAGTGAGCTGGAGCTAAAATGAAATAAGTTATCAATGTCTTACGTGACAACGATAAGTTTTACTTTGTCGCTGTTACTCGGATTTACTCCTCTCGACACGCATCATATCGTTTCTTCAGTTGTTGTTCTTCTACAGTAGTGAAGAATCACGCTGGGCCAGTCATCCGCGATGCTCACCACTACCTTGGCGTATTCGCCGGCCTTGGTCCTGATAACCACGATAATCTTTTCCTTCGTAGACGTCGCTGGGTAGTAGGGCTTGAAATGGAATACGCTTCCATTGTTTTTGACGACGTTGTCTTAGTACAGATAATTTTGGGCTTGATGCTTGACTTGGGGTGTGGCTAAATCATGCAGCTCGAACCCAAGCCTTGAGATCTCTTGTGTGCTAGCCAGTCATCCATTTTTCAACGTCGTCAGATAAAATCTGAACTTGGGAACAGGGCTTGACACCTGGTGCCATTTTGGTGGTATCAGTGATACTGGCCTCGGAGGGACCTCGATATCCCCAGATACCACTGACAGTCTGTCAGTGACAGACCAGGGTGATATCAGATACTGTCCGATTAACAGATATCGTATTCGAATATCAAAGGTACCTGCGGTTAGTAAGAGCTACATTCAACTACCCTAGCTAGCTGTTGAGAGGCATTAAGCTGCGACTGATACTCCGACCAATTAGCTTTCATAAGACACAGCATCTCTCCTCGTTCTTCATCAAGACTAGTCCTTAGTTCGTTCACCACGTAGCCGCTCATGCTGAAGAAACGCTCTTGCGCGGCAGTAGATACAGGTTTTCCCAAGTTGGGATTCGCTTTCAAAGTATCCTGCGGTGGCTCTACACTTCATCCTTGCCCACATTTTTTATTCTTCGCTAAATCCCCTCTCGTCAGCGGCATTCAAGCCTGCGCTGCATTGGCAACGTAAGGTGCTGCTGTCGACGCAAAAGCGTTTTCTCACAGCCCAACCATAGCATCTGTCTCAGTTCTTGGCAACATCTTAATACGCAGATTGGATTGCCATGTACAAAGTGTAGTACTTAAAGTTGTCGTGCAAGCATTATCGGTGATAATACCTCATCGAGGGCAAAACGTGATAAACCACTTCAGTGTGGTGAGCATTTCAAATGAGAGTGCTATTGTGCCCCTTTGTACTACCAACACAGTGTATTGTAAAAATACTACCTTTGCCGTTTCTACGGACGCCAAACAAGTCATGCCCTTTCACACACGTTCAACGAAACAAAACTGCCATCCAATCTCGATAGCACTTAGCACACCGTAAAACCTGCTGTCTAGTAAGTCTCCGCCATAATGTTCACTACCAGCGCTGTCCAACCCGAAAACGGATGGCATCGCTGTCCTTGGCCATAATGCTGTCTAGCATGAACGTTGCCGTTGTATTGTTCCCAGAGGTATCCCGTGCGCTCATACTCGCGGTACACGTTAGCGATCACGTTCGTTCGCAGTGCAGTGTATGCCTTCTCGAACTCCTTCTGGAAAGGGCTACCCGTGCTTGGCTGTGCGTAGTGGTGTAGCGCATCCAAAGCCAGGTAGTTAGCATTTATCCAGATAGCTCCACGCCAGTACGGGTTATCCCCCGGCGCGTTCTCTTGCTCATAGAATTGGTCCTGTGACGACAAGGAGCGCAATCCGAACGGGGACCACAGCTGTGCAGGGTCAGTGATCTGTTTCAGAAGAGCAAGCAGTTTGGGCGAGTCCGGCGGCAACACCTTCAAAAGCAGAGGAAACACGCTGACGTAGCCCACATGCTTTACATGCTGCAGCTTTGTGGTCCGAGGGACGAACACGGGCAGCATCTGCAGACCACCGCGTCCGTCACCGAGCGGAAACATGAACTCAGGGTGACTAGCTGGGCACTGAACATTCCTGGTCTCAATCTGCTTAATAGGCGCCGTAGCATCGACAGCTTGTCCCTCTTCGTTGCGGCAGCGAATGGCAACCTGGTACTGAACAATACCATCATTGCTGTGATCGCCCACGTCAAAGTACGACTGAGCTTGTTCATTCCAGTGGTGCTCGTCCAAACCTGTAAAAAAGTGTGCACTGTTTTTCTCAAAGCGCTCCACATCGGCTTCCTTGCCAATAAATGCTGCAAGTTTTGCCATCACGTTGCTCGACCGGATCATCCACGAGAGTAGATCCACATGCATCTCGTTCTCACTAGGAAGTGACGCACGAGGATAATCGTCCAGACCAGAGGAAAGCGTGTTGGAGATCAACTTGCCATCGTTTGGGTGGCGGCCGCGCCAGCGAAAGCTAGCATTGTGCGGGCCATATTGTGTCTTCAAAAACCAGCTGTACCATCGCTTCAGGAAGGGGAAAATGGTGCTCACATAGTTCTGGAGCTCCTTGTCTGAGTCAGCATTCTTGTGCCACTGCATCATTTTCTCTAACGCCAGCAGAAGCGTTGGGGGGTTAGCATGTTCCACGTGCTGCACCAAAAATTCGGCTGGCACGCGGCGACGTGCACGTTGGCCCAAAATTTGCTCACGCGCAATATAGCCGTCCTCTTCCATAAGTCCAAGCCAGTGTGCGATCACGTCACGCGTGATGGTGTCATCGAACGCCGAGATGCCAATCTGATGGAAGCCTTCGTCCCATACAAAACCTCTCGGGAAGAAAGAACGTGATGGAACGGCCGTAAAGAGCGGCTTCGCCGGCGACTCCACAGTCTCAGGGTTCTCTGGGTCATGCTGCACCAGCGAGCTGCCGTAAAAGTAGCCCGTGCCACCAATCAAGTTACTGAAAGCCGCCTTCGCAAAGGCCACCAGGTTGTCGCTGAATGGGGCCTCCTCGCCATCGTTCACCGGCCACGTCTTCGTGGACAAGTGGAAAGCATCCTCGAACTTGGCGTCAAACTGCTGCGAGTACTCAGCCAGCTTGTCAGTGATGAGACTATCGATGGGTGTCTTGACAACATCAGCTGCGGTCTCGGTCGCCGCCTCGTTGAACAGCACGTCCAGCAGCACATCGCCGTCCTGGAACGCGGCCACATCCACGTCCACGATCGCCTGCACCACCACGAGCGTGCTGCCTTCCTCGATGAAGTTCTCGAGCAGGATCTCCTTGTCCGCGCCGAGGTCCTTGTTGCCTTCGCCTCCAGGTCGCTGCGCCAATGACACCAGCCTGTCCTTCACATTGACCATATTGGTGTCCTTGAGTCCTGCATAGTGCAGCTCCGCGTTGCGCACACTGGGCTTCGTCGTCAGCTGCAGCTGCAGCTGGAACGCCAACGGCGCCGCTCCTTCAGCCGCCTTCTCCCCCTCGAGCCCCTCGCTCTCCAGCACCATCTGCAGACACTGGTCCTGGCCGCATTGCAGCCGCGCGGGCTCGGCCGCCACCTCCACGAGGTTCTGCAGCCTGCGGCGACACTCCAGAGCGAGACTCTCGTCCCCGCAGCCCAAATCCACGTAGAAGAACAGCGACACCTTGTTCTGCTGCACTTTTCGGCGCGCGAGCCGCTCGTCCCGCGGCGTCAAGGGTCCGGCCTGCACTCTGGCGGCCCAGCCGTGTACCTGGTGGTCTTGCAGCCGGGCGAAGCTCGTGGCCAGCTCCAGTCGATTGAATTGGTCCTCCACGCGTTGATACCCGTAATTGGTCCCGTCGTGCTCGAGCCAACCGTAACGTTGAAGTCGGTCGTCCTGTCGGCACTGGTGTCTGATTTGTGAATAGTCCTCCAGCTGCGAGCCCCACAATAGTCCGGCCGACACAAAATCCGGCGCCGAGCGCGAGCGGATGCCCAAATATAGGCCCGGGCGGTACGTGCCCCAGCGGAAGCGCGCGGCCGAATTGGTCCGCGTCCAGTGGTCCAGCGCAGAGGCGTCCAGCGCCGCGCGCGCGGCCGGCGCCGAGGCCGACAGGTCCATGGGTCCGTACAGCGTCGTGTACGTCGAGATGAGCATGGCCACCAGCGACGCGCCCACGTACACCATGCGGAAGCGCCGCGCGCTCTCCTCCGCCGTGGGGACCGCCATGTCCTCGAGTGCTCCACGTGTGCGCGGACTAAAAAAACTGCGCGGGCTCAAACCCCAAAAGGACGGAATTTGTATGTGTCCAAAACCACCCACCCCCCCCACACACACACACAAAATACGCGCACACAAATCTCGCGTGTCCGGCAGATCCTGCCCCCGTTCGCAACCGTCCACCGCGTGCACGACCCCGTTGCCGCCGGACAGAGTCGCCGCGGGCACCGACCGAGCGGCTCACTTTCGATCCTCCACGTGGCGAGTCTTCACCTGGAGCTGGGGACGATGGCGCGCGGACTGACGCGCGCGCTGGCGCTGCTGGCGGCGCTGCTGCTGCTGTGCAGCTGGACGGGCGACGTGGCGGCGGCCAAGAAGACGCGCAAGCCCAAGGACGCGCCGCTCAAGGGCGCGGAGAAGCTGGCGCAGCTGCAGGGCCGCGTGCGCGACGGCGTGGTGCCGTTCACGAGCGAGCTGTTCAGCCGCTACGCCGCGCGGCCCGAGCGGCCGTACCACCTGGTGCTGCTGTTCACGGCCACGGCCGCCAAGTACAAATGCGAGACGTGCGCGCAGGTCGCGCCCGAGTTCGAGACGCTGGGCGAGAGCTACGCGGCCGCCAAGCAGGTCAAAGTGGACACGCGCGACGGGCTCGAGGTCTTCTTCGGCGTCGTGGACTTCGAGACCAACCAGGAGGCCTTCGGCCGCTACGAGTTCACCAGCGCGCCGCATGTCGTGTACATCGCGCCCGACCGCGGGCTGGACGCCGGCGAGCGCCTGCCCAAGAAGGCCGCCGTGGAGCCGCACAACCTCTACAACGTCTACTCGCAGGGCAAGGACGCCGAGGCCATGGCCGCCTTCGTCAAGCAGCGCACGGGCTTCGACATCGCCATCCAGCGCTCCAAGGCCTTCGTCTACGTGCTGCTGCTCTCGGCGCTGCTCGCCACCGCGCTCACGGCCAAGCTCGTGCTCTCGCACCTCGACCTGGTGCTGGCCAAGCTGCGCCGCAAGCAGCTCTGGATGACCGTGTCGCTGCTCTTCTACGGGCTCTCGGTCTCGGGCATGGTCTACTGCATCATCCGCAACCCGCCGCCCTACTCGGCCGACCGCAAGGGCAACATCCAGTACTTCCACCCGCAGGGCCGCCAGCAGTTCGTGTACGAGGGCCTGATCGTCGGCGGCTTCGACGTGGCCGCGGCCATCTTCATGATCCTGCTCTCGCAGTGGGCGCTGTACGTGCGCAACCCGGCCGTGCGCTACGTGGCCATCATCGGCTGCGCGCTCGGCTTCTTCGTCATGTACCGCCAGATGACGGATGCCTACAAGTTCAAGAACCGCTGGTACACTGGCTGGATGGGCTTCTAGACGCGGCGGCGGGCGAGGGCTGCAGCGGAGTCTGGGATCGAATTGCCGCACGACTTCAAGACGATTGAGTCCGGACTCTGTCTGTTGCAGCTCAGGGCCCAGCTGCAGCCATTTGCTGTTGAAGAAAGCGTGGATACACACCGAGCAGAGAGTTAAGAGGACGCAGCAAGTGGATACTCGCGGCGGACATGTACATGTATGTAGTCGCCTCGCAGTGCTTTTGGGCTCGCCTTGAACAAGTTGTCCCCACGTGTGATTAGTGCAGTTTGTGTGCGTTTGGTGTGGCCTTGTCACAAAGCGGCCGCCAGAATCGTCCCAGCGGGCCCGTTTCTGCGCAGAATCGACTCAATCGCAGCTGCCGATTGCGTCCATCGGACCAAAATGTCCCAATCCGGCGCCTCAGTCGTAAACCCGCTCACCACTGCGTAGCGTCACATCTCGTCCCGCGCCACCTCCCGCTCCCGAGCCCGCGCGCGACGATGGAGGGCTGGCTCACCAAGCGCCGCGACCACATGAACCTCATCTGGCGTACGCAGACCCCGCGCGTGCAATCCGCGTGCCCTAACTCGCAGTAGGAGACTCAAAAAGTATGTGTCACAACTTGCGTCTCCCCCCCCCCGTGTGTGTGTGTGTGCAGTGGACCGCTACTTCCTGCTGGACGGCAACCAGCTCCGCTACTACCGCAAGCGCGGGGACCCGGCGCCGCGCGGCACGTACATCCTGACGGACGCGTGCGTGGTGAGCCCCGTGTTCAACTCGGAGGAGAAGCACAAGCACCACGGGCCCGTGTGGATGTTCCGCATCACGTTCGCCGTGGGGGACGCCGGCGCCGGCGAGAAGTCGTACAAGAAGGACCGCTTCCTGGACCTGGGCGCCAAGAGCGAGGAGAACGCCAAGGAGTGGAAGCGCGCGCTCGAGAACGCCGTGCGCTCCATCCGCGAGCTCGTGGCGCACCAGAAGAAGCTCAAGACGGACGCCGAGATCTTCCCCACGCCCACGCGCGTGCCGCGGCTGCTCAAGACGGACGAGGACACGGTCTCGCTCTTCAACCTGGACGCCGACAACGTCAAGGCCGAGCAAGCCTGGTGGCTCGCACGGGTCGAGGGCGGCCTCCGCATCATGCAGGAGTGCCCGCTGGGCCCGAACGTGGCCGCCAACCTCTTCGCGCAGCACGCAGCCACCACGAACGGCCTCGTCTTCAGCGCCGTTGTGGGCGCGGCGCTCAGCTTCAGCAGCATGTACTCGTTCGCGAACAACATGCTGCTGAGCTTCATGACGGCGCTCGCGGCGATCGCCGTGTGCTGCGCGGCGGTGACACCCACCCAAGCACCGGAGATCCCGAGCTTCCGCGTCTCGCAGGTGGTGCACGGATCCCCGACCGAGGTCTTCAGGCTCATCATGAACTCCAAGCGCTTCCAGAGGTGGGACTCCGCGACGGCAACCATGCGCGTGATTCAGCAGCTGGATGACCACGCCGACATTGTCTACGTGACGCAACGACCCACACACTTGTGGCCGCTCTGGCAGAAGGCTCGCGACCTTGTGCTCATGCGCTACTGGCGCCGTGAGGAAGACGGATCGTATTTTGTCATGTATCAGAGCATCGAGCACCCGGAATGCCGTGTGCGCCACAACTACGTGCGCGCAAACTTGCTGGGTGGCGGCTTCGTCATCGCCCCCCAGCGCGTCCCTAGCGGTTCTATCCGAACGCTGATCACCTACGTCCTACGATACGACCCGGGTGGCTGGTCGCGCATTTACCACCAGCTCGGCATGGACGTGGATTTGGTGATGCCAATGCTCCGCAGCGTTGTAGGCATTCGTGACGAAATGAGTGCCACCGACTTCGTCACGCCTAACGTCTCAGTCGCACCTGCTGGAGAGGGTGAGGGATCGGAGATCAGCCAGGAGGATTCTGTAATCACTCAGCGCACGAGCGTGGATTCCATGGGTGTTGTCATGGGAGTGCAGAAACTCCAAACCAGTTTGCCGGAGAAGATGTGGGCAGAGCCCGACGCCTCACTCTTCAGCGTGCGCGGCCACAACTACCTGAGCGACAAAAAGAAGATCCCTTCGGCGCCGGCGATGTTCCATACCGTGGGTGTGGATCTGCTGTCGTTCGAAAGTGCTGCCGAAAGATACAATATTTCGTCTCGGCCAGACAGCATTGGGCGTACCAGCTCAAAGTTTACGTTTGTCGTGAATATGATCATTCCAGGGCCGGAAAACACATGCATGGTGTTCTACTTCCAGCCCGTGCGAGACAACGTGTTCGAAGATGGCTCGCCTTTCTCCGAATTGCTGAACGACTTCTTCGATGGTGACGATCAGTTCCGGAACTCGCGCTTCAAGCTCATTCCCACTGTTGTTGAGGGTAGCTTCATCATCAAGCAGTCGGTGGGCTCCAAACCCACGCTACTCGGAAACAAGCTGAAGTGTCCATACCATCGTGGAGAAAACTACTTCGAGGTGGATATTGATATTTCGTCCAACTCGGTCGCCAACACTGTCGTTGGAATGGTGCAAGGTGTCACCAAGTCTTTGGTGGTGGATATGGCTTTCCTGCTAGAAGCTCAGACGGACGAAGAGCTTCCTGAAATCATCCTTGGCGCTGTTCGTATGCAGCACATTTCACTTGACAACCCCCGCCGGATGCCGAAGCTGTCGTCGTGATCATAACGTTTGAGCACTTTTCCTTATCTCGCAAGATCTCAAGATGGCGGCGATTAAGCTTCCGGTCGCAGCGTGTATGATGTTCCTCGTGGTTCCTCGAAGGGAAGGGAGCTACATTTGAAGACGTGAGCGAGTTCCTGCGCTCTCGATGTTCCAGTCGGTTTGACTTGAAGTATCTTCACATGAATGCAGTGGCATGTCCTACTACACACATTCATTTGAATCGCTGCTTTTTGTTGTTTACTCTTCGGCAGCACAGCTAATACAGTTACTACCTACTACAAACTACTACTAATAATTATCCTCAAGATGTTTCCTATCCTGCAGTACTTACCGGAGGGCTGAGAGCACAGCAAGATTTGGTTCGCGCTTGATCACCACTTGCTTGCCTGAGTTTGCCTCCTCCATAACTGAAATATGTCCAAACTTTACCGGCGTATTGAGAACTTCGTTGTTGTGCGAACGGCGCGATGCAGCAACATTTGCATCGGTCGGAATGAAGTTTGCATGGTCCCAGACAGTATCGCCGAGAGCAACCTGGTTCCAGAGGTGGCACACCAAGCTCGCATTGTGAAGGTCAGCATTATCGAGGAAGCGGAAGATTTTCGCGCTGACACCACTCTCCAATGGAGGGAGACTAGATCCAAAGAGCGGCAATACGAAAACGCGATCAGCTCCGACCGAGGAGCATACCACCGCAGACAACGTGGCCTTCAAGACACTGTTGTTTGTTTTGTCACAAAGCACAACCTTTTCCAGCTCACGCGTCTTTATCAACTTCGCACTTGAGGGAGACCCGCTGTTGTGGGTACTCCGTTGTTCTTCGCCTTGTCCGTACACTGGGGACATATCGCGTAGCCGCTTGGAACCAATTTTCACTTGAGGTGTGGGCGGTGAAGTAAACGGAACTGCTCTCACTCGGGACTTCACTGGTGTACTACCGCTGCCACTGGCCGATGCGGAGGCAAGCAGCCTAGAGTGAAGCCGCTCAGTCCGTTCGCGTTCGCGTCCTGGAGAGGATTCGAACGGTGACGAGAAATCTTTTTTCCAAGTTTCGCGGTCAATTCGCATTCGCTTTCGCACACCCTGTAGAACTGGAGATACAAAAGTTTCGTCGAGCTCGTTGGCAATGCTAGATGGTGTTCCACCAATAGTCGAGCCCACTGATGCAGCACCAGTAGCGTGTGCTAAGCACGGCGCCTGGTTCTTGCAGTCCTGTCAGATGAGAAACTGATTAGCGATTGCTATGAAAGCAGCTGCATTAGGATGGCAGCAAAAGGTACGTACAATGCATCGGCAGTTTTCACCGCAAGGGACTCCCGCCTGGAAGCATTCGCAGTACTTCTTTTGGCAAGCTGATTTTTTGCAGTGGCATCCGTGCTTGTGCATCTTCGTGGACAGCAATCCTGCACTCAATAGTTGCTGGTGTTGATGGTAGAGCAGCTGATTTGGTGGTGACAAGAAGGTTCCAGGTGATGCATGACTGCTTGCAGAAGGTCCCGCAGATAAACGGCGATTGCTTCCTGATGTCATTGACGGTGTTGCCCCGATCTTAGGCTTGAAGGCGTTCGGGTTCTTCTCCAGTCGAGCTGCAATAGCTTGCTGTCTTACCTCCTCGGTCGCGGCCGTGTTCGAACAGTCTAGACAATTGCAGCTTTCATCGCAATATCCTCCACTTGCGAAACACTCGCAGTACAACTTGAGACACTTGGATTTCTTGCAGTTGCACGGTGCCTTCTTGGGAACCTGCGCTGGTATCGCCGCAAGTACTGATCCTAGTGGGGCCTTGAGTCCTGACTGCAGCGACATTGTCAGCGAAGTTGTGGATCGTACGGGTGTAGGTGTTTTCAGCATAGTGCTGTCGAATCGAGTGGTGCCGCTTGGATTGGTGGCTGTAGTCATCTGCGGCGTTAGCATGGTGTAGCGACCGTGTGGTGTAGCTATCAGTTCACGTTTAATTTGCTTCGCTGGTGTTACAGCCAAAGCCACTGCCTGTCGGATATCGAGCGGGGATGTCGGCATCTCGATTCTTGAACTATTGGCTACCGAAGATGGTGTCATGGCACATTCTGGCACTTTTCGCTTCTTTCTGTTGATGACCGGTGTAGCTGCTGCTGCTGCTGAAGATGCTGGCTCCAGTGCTGGGATCAACTTGCGCGCTACAGGTGGCGATGAGGGTGTTGTCAACAGCTCATCCGAGAGCTTCTGACTGGTTTTGCGAGGTGTCGGGGTCTTGAAATCATGATTTCGAGGGGTTTGTCCGTTCCACGGATGCAGTGGTGACCGCGTGGTTGAGCGCGGAGATACTGCCGTATTAACGGGCGTTTGCAACAGCTTCCGCTGAACATTGCTAGAGGACGATGTCTTCGTTTGCTGACGCTCGTCGTTCTTTCGCCGACGAATGTACTTCTTCCTTTTGCTGCAAGAGTCCGGCAACCAAAACGTTCACGAGTCAGTGTTTTCGTCCACGAGTGCAGAATGGCAAAACCCCAAGTTCGACCGTACAGGCTGTTGTTGATAGCTTGGATCTCACGCGTGGGGTGCGAGTCGAGCCATGAGGGCGAAGCTCCGAACGATGTGTGCAGCTTCAGCTTCATGACGCTGTGGTCCCCCAACTTGGAGCGCTCATCTTTCCCCGGCGTGGCTCTTGTGGACGCCTGGATGTTCGGGAACGCCTCGCTGAAAAAGTTCGGGGAGGCGACGGCCGATGCAGACCCGGGGGCCGAGATGCCGCCGCCCGCCAAGGAGCCGGCCGAGGACGACCCGCGGCTGCTGTTGGTCTTGTGCGTGGGCGTCCGGAGGATGAGCGGGCCCTCGTGCCCCGCAGCCGCGGGGCTTGGGGCTTGGTCGTCCGCTTGCTCCAGGAACGGCGGGAGCCTGTGGGCGACAGAACAGCACGACGTGAGCGCGGGCGGCGGCGGCGCGGCCGGCGGGCCACGTACAGTCTCGGGAGCTCGTAGGACGAGAGCGCCATGAGCGGCGACCACTTGGCGGCCAGGAAGCTCGTCTCGAGCTCGTCCGCGGGCATGAGCGGCGACAGCGAGTTGGCGAAGGACAGGAACGCGTCGTGCTCGCTCGGGCTCGTGAGGAGGCCGCTCGGCGCGCACGGGATGTCGTCCACGTCGAGCATCGCGGGCGGAGCGTCGTCCGAGCGCTCGAACGCGTCCGCCAGCCGGCGCAACTGCTGCGACGGCGTGCGCGGGGGCGTCGACGCCGCCGACGTCACGCGTCCGGCGGCGGCGTCCTCCTGGCGCTTGGGCGAGTCGCTGGCGGGCGGCGGCGGAGCGCGCGTGCGGGGCGAAGGCGCGGCGCGGGACTCGCGCATGGCGCCGGGCGGCAGCTCTGCGGCCTGGCGGGCGAATTGCGAAGTGCGCGCCAGAATGTGGCCGCGGAAAAACAAAAACAAAAAAAAGTCGCGGGAAAAGCGGGGAACCAATGGGCGCGCGCGACGAGCTTGAATCCGCCAATCGCAGCGAAGACGACCGCCCGGTGCCGAAATGGGACGCCGGCGCAGCGCGAAATGGGGCGGAAATGGCAGAAATGGACCTGGGGGCTCTGGACGGCGGGCCAAGGGCGTTCGACTTGCGGGAGGGTTGGAGATCGCGATTGCGGAAGCGGGTGAAGAGCGCAAGAGCTTGTAGTACAGTGTGGACAGCTCTGCCAGACTGCACCGCAGCCAACGTGGCCATGTGGAACGTTGTGCTGTTCTGCTGTTGACGCAGGCATCAAGATGGTCTGCTGTTCCGTCACCGTATGTATGTTGACAACCTTCCATTTGATTCGACAGTTCCGCCGCAGTATTGAACTTGCGGCTTGGGTTCCTGATGAGGTTCATGGCGGTTAAGGGCATTAGTGGGGGGTTCTTGATTAATCGGGAAAGACCGACGGCAAGGCGAAAGATGGAGAAGACCAAGACACAGCGCGCGCAGAAGAAGTTCGGCGTGGGTGCACAGTCGAGTGCTCGAAGAGGTCTAGCAACGCGACTTGAACCCGTCGAGGCTTCGCACGGCTCGAGCCCAAACGCCTGAGCACCCAGCTCAACAAGAAGCGCTTGTTTATGACGTCCTTCGACGCAACGGTGAGGAGCACTTGTACGACGAAATCCTGGAGCTGGAAGTGAAGGCCGACGACGATCCTCCGCTGATCTTCAGGTGGAAGCTCGTGCACGAGTTACGCTAGAGATGGAACGACTGGTGCATTGGGCACAACATTACTGCCTTGCACTCGTTCAGACTCTGCTACGAGTTTTGCTTAGACTGAATTTTTATCCGTGGACACATCATATCAAGGTGCTGTCCGTTGTCGACCTATTCGTACCCAAGCCTCGCATGTTACAGTCTGCAAGTGGTTACCAAGGAAGCTTATTGAGGCACGATTAGCGTTAGATCCTTACGATGAAAACCACAATACCGTATGCATTTTTAATGCATACGGTATTGATCAAATTGTTTTAAAAAACCATTTTTGACACTTTCAGTCCAAATTGTGTTTACCAGTACTGTATGTATTTTGAGCCCCCCAGAACCGTTCCGGACCAATTCGATCACAAATCGCAATTGTGCCCGAAACGGTGTCGACTGACTCCATGCAGGACGAGATGCCGTCACCAGTGGTGCGATGCGGCTCGCCCGTCAATGGGCAGGACGCCTGCTCTCTAGGCGTGCCGCCGCATTGCAGCTCCACTGAGGCAAACGCGACCAAACCTCGCGGCCGCAAGCGTGTTCGCCGCATTCAGGTGGAGTTGGCGTTCTTCCGGGACCAGGCGCGCGAACTGGAGCTGAAGCTCAAGCGGCTAAAGCTGCAGAGCAAGTCGAGCACCGTCAAGCCGGGGTTGCCGTCGCCTCCGTCCGTGCAGAATTTGGTGCAGAATAGGTCGGGGGTGGACCAAATTTCGGTCTGGAATGGCACGGCGGAGCGCCAGTTCAAGGAGCGGCTGCGCGTGGAGCGGCAGCAGCAGCAACTCAAGCAGACGCACGCGGAGCTGCTGGATGTGTCGCTGGAGCTGCAGAAGCTTCTGCGGAAGTGCGACGAGCAGCAGGTCACTTCGGCAACTTTAATTTGGACCCTTTCGGCCTGCAACTGACGAAATTGGTCTTTTGTGTGCTGCAGCAAGAGATGGCGGCGCGCATGGGGAACAAACCGCAGCCTCGACATCGCCACTGGAACCTCAAAACAGACCCCGCAGAAGACATTTTCGCGGACCAATTGACCATGATCACGAAACTGTGGCTGCAGATGCACAATCAGGGTCCGAGCAGGACGCTGAACCCGGGGCTCGGGCTGTCCATGGGTCCGGAAGAGGTCAAGTGGGACCCGAGCATCAAGGCCGGCTTCAAGCTCGAGCTGCAGGCCGGGACGATGCTGCCGTTCGGGCTGGAGGTCACGTTGAATGCATACTGGAAGTTCATTTATTTCGGCTATGATTTGGGGCGGGATCATGCTCCTCGTCTCGAGTCCGAGCTGCCGGTACGTTCTGCCAGCATTGCAAGCTTCCACCACTGGAATGCTCGCTGATGGTTGCTTGGGGTGTGCAGACAGACACACTGGCGCGCCCGTTGAAGTTCCGGGCCAACTTGGACGGCTTCACGACGGAGATAGTCGGCAAGATCACGGCCCGAAGGTACCTGGACACGGACGGCAGCACCGCCATCGTGTGGGCCAACACGGACGATGTTAAGGAGATGAACGGCGTGAAATTCCACGGTCTGCAGCTCCACACGAATGGCTGCATCAGGTTTCGCCGAGCTCCGAGGCAAGGTCCAGGACAACAGTCGACTTCGACGATACTGGAGGCCTCGTTAGAGTCGATCCCAGTGTTCCACGAGACTGTCGCCGACAGAGCCCAGCAGGCGCAGGTCTTCGTCGCCGAGAACGGCAAGGCGTTCACCAAGATCGACAAGTTGTTCTGCCAGCGGATGGGTGCGATGCTCGTGGAGGAGGACTGGAAAGCCACCTTCGGTCGTGAAGCCATGATAGACGCGTAGTATCATCCGCCATAGTAATCCTGTTGCCTGGGATGAAAAGTAGGTTCAGTCGCCTCTGTCCGCTCAACGGAGCGAAGATGATCGACGAGACTGTCGCAGCCAAGAATCCACGCGGTTTAGCTCGAAGGTTCACTTCGAGTGGGCGGACGTCTTCAACTGGTTGCACCTGATTCACATCCATGGCGCAACTCAGGCAGTGTGAGGTGTCGGCGAACCAGGGTGCGAATGTCTTACCTCGGTCGGTGCTCGGCGCGACCGTCAGCTCATTCCCCAATTTGACAAGCGCCGCCAACTCCTTCCAGCGACTCCCTGACCACCGATGCTGAGCTCCAAGATCCTAGCTCTCTGCGCGTTCGCGACCGTTGCTGCAGCCGTCCAAGCCGATGACTACACGGCCGACACTTACGACGACGAGGGCAGCAGCTACTACGAAGATGACGGCAGCAGCTATTACGATGAAGGTAGCAGCTATTACGATGAAGGTAGCAGCTATTACGACGACGACAGTGGCAGCTACGCGGGTGGCGACTACACCGCGCTGCCTGCCTACACGTACACGTTCGATCCCGAGTACTCGGCAGGCGTGAGCGGCACCATCAACGTCCAGTACGCCGGCCCGTTCTCCACCTTTGTGATGATCACCGCCGACCTTGACTTCAGCGACGTCGACCAGAGCGAGATCATGGCGTTCGACGGCAACTGCACAGCCGACGTGACTGAGTACAAGTGGCACATCCACGTCAAGTGGCCGCACGACTCGGACTCCGAGTCCTTCAAGCAGTGCGGGCTGCCTATCACCGGCAACCACTACGACCCGCTCAAGGCGTGCGGCCCCAACTCCGAATTCGTCGGCACGGATGACTGCCTGCTTAAGACGCCGCTGTACAACTGCAACACCGATTCCTACACCAAGAACCCTCTCGTCTGCGAGAAGGGTGACCTGGCCGGCAAGCTCGGAGACTTCAAGCTGGACGACGACAAGAAGGTGACCGGCGAATGGTACGACCCCAACTACCCGATGCCGGAGGAGAACACACCCGAGTGGAACATCATCCTCCACGCCGTCTGCGGCAAGGCCACTCCTCGTATCGCGTGCGCTGTCGGCAAGCAGACCAGCTCGGACTGGAGCTCAACGTCAAGCTCGTATTACTGAGCTTCGCGCTGGATCAGAATCCGTTCACCGGCACTGAAGCTTCCGTCCATTCGTATTAACAAGCGGTGCGGCCTAGTGTTAGCACTACGACCACTTCATATTTGATGTGCATCAAGGTCTTTCCACCTTGAAGCAGTCTCAGACCACTATTCAATCGTTTGCCACATTGCCTTGCCGTCACTTTTTCAATCACCTACTTCGAAGTATCATATTCGTACTCTTGTTCACTCTTGTGCTTGCACTTAGTATTGTTCGACTTCCGCTCCCAGGTTTACATGTTGCACTTGTCCCACGTTGCAGACTCGCAGAGTATCTGCAAGCCAACGCCATGCCACAAACAAAAACGTATGTGAGAAACAGCACAGCAAGAAGCGCAAAACCGCCAATAACACGATGCAAAACAAGAAGCGAGCTCGCCCCCTCTTATCAAAGCATTCCATGCAAATGTATAGCCGCTCAGACACGCCCACTCTGCCTACCAGCTGCAAACAGGAGCTTTCTTGTACTGACGTCTTGTTGTTGACAGGTTCGCATCAGCCTCAAGCAGAAGCAACTCTCAATTCTTCTCTCGAAAACGCGTTCAGGATCGAGCTTTCAGCAAAAGAATCATCGAGCGAATCTGCAGTTTACACGCAATAGGGAAGCTAGTTAGATATGCATGTCAGTACGGCTTTCTTTCTTAACAAAAACTACACCTACCAATTTACGCATAGCAACTCACCACTTGCCTCACACACTCAACTGAATGAAAGGGCATCAGGCCGCACTGCGTTCTTGCTTGATGCGTGGACGCTCTAGATCACGCTTGCTAGCCTTCGCAACTCCGTACTTATTTTCCTTGTTTGTCGTCCGCACGTTTCTCGAATACGGCGACGGAGAGGGGTCCTCGCTTCGATAGTACTCACTTCGGTCTCGGCTGTGACTTCGGCTAGAGCTCCGGCTCCGACTGTCAGAGCGGTCACGGCTGCTGTAGTTGCGTTTGCGCTTCTTGCTGCTTCTCGAGGACTGCCGCGGGCTTCTAGACCGACTTCTGCTACGGCTGTTACTGCGGCTGTCCCGGTCGCGATGGCTATATCCACTATCGCGATCATACTTACCATCCCGACGATCAAAATACGAAGGATCCCGGCGGTAGTCGATGTCTCGGCTATCGTATCGGTCGTAGCTTCGGTCATCTCTGTCGTAACTCCGGCCTTCTCTGCTATAGCCCCGGTCGTCCCGATCGTCTTTGTCATAGCCACGGTCCCCTTTGCCGTAGCTGCGATCATCTCTTTCGTAGCCACGGCCTCCTTTATCGTAGCTACGGTCGTCTCTTTCGTAAACACGGTCATCTTTCTCGTAGCTGCGGCCATTTTTGTCGTAACTCCGGTCGGCTTGATCGTAACTACGGCTACGGTATCCCCGGTCGTCTTTGTCGTAGCTGCGGCTTTCCCTGTCATAGCTTCTATCATCTCTGTCGTAGCTCGAATATTTGCCGCGAGAACTGTACGTGTCATCGCGTCTGCTTTCCCGATAGCGATCAGTCTCTTCATAGTCGTAATCGTATTTGTCTCGATCACGCCGAACCCCATTACGTGATCGACTGTCGTCTCGATCATATTCGCTTCGGCTTCGGCTTCGACTTCGTTCCCGGTAGCGATCACGGCTCCGGTCCCGCTCCTCAGAGTGACGGTGCTGGCTTTCTTGAGGACTAACTTGTGGCCGAATTTCTTCCTTAATCCGCGGCTCGTCATCTCTGTACTTCCGCGAGGAAGCAGATGCGGTTCGGCTGTCACGCCTGGAAGAATTTTGTTCATTTGATCGATAGCCACTACCGTTTGGCTTTACAGTTTTGGCCCAATCCTTGGAGTCTTCCTCCGTCTTCTTGGTGAACTCTGCCTCGATCAAGATACTGGAGGGGTCAAGCCGTAAACCACCAAGCTGAGGCTTGAACGCCTTCTTGAGGTTGGCTGCCTCGTCGCCTTCAAAGGAACTCGCCAGTTTAACTAAAGCATCAAATTCTGCCTGTTGGCTTTTTTTCCACCGTTGAAGTGCTCTGTAACTTCGAAGTGCATCCTCTGCAAAAACGAGCTATGTTAAAGGTTTGCTCGGCCTGAACCAGGATGAGTAAAAGATACGACGTACTCGCTGTTCGCTCGTTGAAGACGTGGCCCTCAGCGCTGGGGCTGCACCACTTAAACTTGAAGTCTTTGCCCTTGTTCCAGGTTGCGATGAATCCTGCTGCTTCCCCAAGTAGCTTCGGGGAGATGTCCACACAAATTGGCAAAAAGAACCTACAGTAACACAGCGTGAGCTTAGCTTCAAGTTTACCAAAGTGCACTGACGCATGGCACGCACAATTCTTCGAGGACAGTTTGCGCGTCGTCGTGAATAGCCTCACGGACTAAGTACACGAATGCCACAAAACACTATTAGGATACCCTTGCATCGGAAAGTAGTGCTTACAGGTACGTACACTTTTCCGGCATTTTTTCCAGCACACGGCGCAAGTAATAAAAGGGCATATCCGTGGTGAGCTCGAAATTGATGCCCTGTAGCACTTCCATCTCGTAGTACAGCAGCTGTAGACGCTCAATCTCGAGCAACTCTTCGTCGCCAGCAAATAGCGGTGTTTCCAGAATGTCGTACATAATGCGCACCATACGCAACAGCTTCATGCGCTTGCTGGAGGCTTTTGCTGACAGGAAGAGGCAGGCTGCGGCGAATTTGTACCTCTCCCTTGCGTAGATACCGCGGTCAAATACGCGATGGAAAAAGATGCACGCAGTGAGAGCGATGTCACTGCTGAGACCGAGACAGCGCGACAATATGTCGATGAAGGCTATCGCCGTGCAGCGCCAGTGCTGCTTCTCCTCCAGCTTGCTGTCAAAGTTGCTGCGCTCGAACACCAGTGGGCAGTTCGACCGATCCAGCTGCAACTGTGGCGTGCTTGGCGGCGGTGGCTCGAACTGCTGGAGCTGGTCAGGAGCTTCCGCTTGTCGTTCCGTTTCGCTGCGGGGCAACGGCATGGGGGCCCTCCGGGGTTTGCATTCTCCCATGACGAGGCCCTTCCACGTCTTGATCTTTCTCGGATACAGCTTGAGCTCTTCCCAGCGGGCAAGAGTCTGCACAATGAGCGAAGACACGCTGTCAGTCAAGCCCGAGTTGTCGCCAGCAGCCAAGGGCATGTAGCGTGACATCACCTTGAAGACGCGCTTGCGGTTTTCCTCCGAGTTGCGCTTGTCGCCGTAGCGGATGTCCCTGGCGCAGGCGTTGAGCACTTCGTCCACGGTCTGGAACCACTCGCGCTGCACTTGCTGCAGCCGCTCGCCGTCGAAGGACTTGAGGAACTCGTGCAGCACGTAGAAGAGCATGAGCTTGGCCTGGAACCCTCGCGCGCCGTCCGCGTACGCTCGCTGCAGGCAAGACACGACACGACATGACACGTAGACGCAGCGTTAGTGAGGGCGCAGACCACCCAGCGACAGGGGAACGCAGGCAGGGACTCGACTACGGAGGTCTTTCTATTAGGCGCGCCGCCGCGAGCGCGCCGCCCAGCCCGCCGTCCGGACAGCGTGGACGCATAGATAGATGGGCAGTACAGTAAATAGTAAACGCGCACTGCCGCGTAGCGTGGCGCGGCGTGCGGCGGCAGCTAACGGCGACGAACTTAACGGAAGCGCCGAGGCCGGCGGCGACTACTCTCCAGGTCGGTACCTGCTTCATCTTGATCTGGAACCGCAGCGCGTGCTGCGGGAACGTGGCCATGTACTCGGCCGTGCGCGCCACGAGGCCGCGGTTGGTCACGCAGTGCAGCACGTCGTTGAGCACCGTGCCGAAGCCCGCGATCTCCTGCTCCGCCTGCGACTCGGACAGCAGCGGGCGCTCGGGCTCCAGCGGCGCCGCCGGCTCGGGCGGCGTCTGCTGCGGCGTGTTGCCCGCGCTCTTGCGCCGCGCGCGCGGCGGCCGCGCGTCCGACGCGGCCGAGGTCCCGTCGGCGTGCAGCGCGTCTGGCGGCGCTTGTGGGGCGCGCGGCGGGGCGCCGCGAGGGTCGATCGACGCGGAAGACGCAGGCGCATCTGCTGGCGCGCGCGGCGCGGCGCGAGGGCCGCCCGCGGGGCGCGTGGAGCCGCCCGGAGACGACGGCGCCGAGTCCCCCATCCAGCTTCCCCTTCTTCGTCTATGGAGTCCTCGGCCACTGGGCTGCAGATCGCACTTAGTGGGCACGGATTTCGAATAATAATAATGACAATAGATTATTTAAAAAAACAATTTCGAGCACGATTTGTTGATTGGGACGAGATGGCTACATTTGTTTGGGGGGGGATGGAATGCTATTACTGTAGCATGGCCAGCTCCATCTCCGTGGCGATCGAGATGTTGTGTGTGGGGCGGTTCCAGTCCGACTCGACTGTCTCTGTGTTGTACTGGCCTGGACCCTGCGGTGGCAATGATTTTGGCTTTTGTTAGTCGGGTAGGAATTGCAAGGAGGCATAGGTAGTCGTACCAGCACTGGCGCCTTCGGTCGCTGGTCCTTGAAGCGAGGCTCCTGGAGGACGACGAGACAGAGGTAAGTCCAAGCACAATAGGTGGGGCGATCATGGTAATGGTGGATCGCACCGCCGCGTAGAACACATTTGGTCGGGCCTTGTGCAACGGCTTCTGCTCCACACGCTGCGTCGAGTACGAACCCGGTCCCTGTGTGGCGAGCAGCAGTGGAGACGGTCGTGAGGTGGTGTTACGCGGAGATTGATGTAGTTTCGGCGCTTACCGGGACGAACACGGTTGGACTGGGTTTGGCCTTCATTCGGTCGATGCCGGATTTGAACGCGCCTTGTGCTCCTGGCGCGTTCCATGAGCGTTGGATCTGATGCACACATTCGTCGTCAAAAATGATGATTCCGAGAGTTCACATTCACAGGAGCAAACCTCATAGTCGCCTGGTGACGGTCCGGTTGCCTTTTGGATTTGGTGTGGTCGACTTGTTGATGACGCGAACATTGACGAAGCCTTAGGCTGTTGCCGCTTTTTGGTGGTTTGACCCTGTTGATGGCGTTCGGATGTTTGGGCCTTCATATCACGCTCTAGCTGAGACTCGAGGCTTTCGCGAGTATACTGAGCGCCCGACGAAATGGTGTCGAAGCGCCCTGTAGTGCTGCCAAAGTTGGTTACTCTACTTGTCTGGAGAGATGGCACACAGTTGCGTATCGTCAGTAATAGTGGCGACATCCTTAAGCTTGTTGCTCAAATCGGCACTTACCACTTTGTTTAGAACTTCTGATACTGCGGACGGGATCTCATAAGAGCCTGGTGCTGCGAGACATTGGTCTCTGTCTTTCGGCTCTTCGAAGCGCTCCTTTTTAGAGCTGAATGGTGCCTTCTTTCTGCTAGGAACAGATCGTGGTTGCTGCATGTTGCCTGATGGAGGATAATAGTAAGCACCGGGGCCAGGAACAAACGCGTCACTGGACCAACTCCATCCACGACAGGTCAATTGACAAGGAAAGTTTTTGGCACGAGCAAAACAGACCAGCTTACCGTTGAGAGCCCTCGAAGCGATTTGATGTGCTACCGAAGAATTGAAGATGCTCAGGTTTCGTCTCGGCTGCAAATCCGTGCGTTTGGTTTGGATGGTAAGCTCCTGGTCCAGGAACGTTTTTGGTCACGGCGACTGGTGCAGCTTGCTCGCGGGTTAAAGCGGATTTGAATACTGCATTAATCCGCGCAGGATCCTTCGGTACTGTTGAGTCTCCAGTGTTTTTGTACTCGCCTGGGCCCGGCACTTCTGCTTTTGAACGTACTTCGTTTTCAATGAAACGCGTCACTTTACCCTTGGAGAAGTCTGTTGTGCGGCTCTTGTTAATGTTTTTTAATCCCCTCATCGGCTCGTATTCTCCTGGACCGAGCGTATCGTTCCCACAACCAGTGTGTCCGACCTTTGCGGGTTCATGTCGAACCAGCTTACCGTACGCCCCCTGTTCGTAGCCAAAACTTTGCGATACCGTTGGGATCGAAGGCGCAGTCGGTAGTCGTGTCCACCTTATTTTGTTGTTGGACGGAGGTGTTCGTACGAGTGGGTTCCCGAAGCTCAGGCGTCTGCGAGCAGCAACATCCACAGGTTAGTACCCAGCTCGTGGCAGTTTGCCGAGCTATCAGCGCTTACGACTTTTGTGCGAACGTGTCTTGCTTTGTGTACGCCCCCGGTCCTGGCGTGCTGAATCCGCGACGCAGTTTAACTTCGCCAAGCCGCGTAGACTTGGACTGGAAGATCGACGTGGCCGGCGCCTTGCTCTTGGTCGGGGAATCCCAGGTTGTTTGGTTGTTGGTGTCATACGAGCCGGGCCCCGGTGTGATCATCGCCAAGCCTTTGGTGGATTCACCGCGCATGAGCTTCTCGCCGGAGCCGAATCCCGTGACATTCGGCCGCACCTTGTGGGATGGGGATGTTTCATAGCACCCAGGGCCCAAACTCGCGGAGGTGCTGGCTGTCACCTGCAGGCCACCGGGACAATTGTCTCGCGTTGTGCGGTTCACCCACGCCATGGCTGCTGGATTGATGCGCGCGTATCAGCAGGGAGCTTTGCCCTGGACAAGCTCGTAAAAATAGTCGTCCCGTTCAAGGACCGAGTTGGAATTAGCTCAAGCCGTGTCAATCGTCCACAAATGTTGCTGGATGCCACGATTCGAATGCGTGAAGAGGGCCCAAACGTCAGCAAACGCCACGGACAGAAATTGACCACTTCAGTTTTGATCCGCGACTGGCTCGTCGACTGCGCCCCAAGTTCAAGCAGTTGACGTTGTCACGTCGCGCCGTCACTAAACCGGAACCGGCAGTTGAAGTTGCAGAGTGATGGTCCCTCGTCGGAGTGACGCCGACCGAGCCTGTCAAGCGTCATTCTTCAATTTGCGCCATGGCGTCAACTGCCTCGGCCGTGGATCCGCTGAGCTGCTGCGGCGCCAGCGCCGAGCTCCACCGCGTACGCCGCCGCCTGACCGTATGCGGAGTGTTGGCACTAACGCGTGGCCTTTCTGTGCAGGACGCGGACGGCACGCGTTGGAGCTTCATGCTCAACCTCACGGACATCTCGTACGGCACCTACGGGTACGTGCGAATCGGAGTCGCCTCACCGCGTTGCACGGGGGGCTGACGCGCGCGACGTGGCCAGCAACAACAAGTTCTACATGGCGCAGCTGATCGAGGACCGCGGGCGCTTCGTGGTCTTCCGCAAGTGGGGCCGCGTGGGCGCCAAGATGCCGCAGACCAAGACGGAGTCGTTCTGCTCCGCGGAGGAGGCCGAGCAGGCCTTCCGGAAGCTCTTCCGGGCCAAGAGCGGCAACAAGTGGCCGCTCTCGCAGCCCTTCGAGCGCAAGAAGGGCAAGTACTTCCTCGTCGGTACGGGTCTGCAGTGCAGTCAGTCGAGCTGCTCGAAGGCTGCGGCTCACTGACGGGATGTGACCATGTTGACATGGGCAGAGCTGGACGACGGAGAGTCGGGAGCGGCTAGTGCTGAGCCCATGGAGAAGCTGGAGGAGAAGGAGGAGGTGGCCTCCAAGCTTCCCGTTGAAGTGCAGAACATTGTCCAGGTACGGGAAGGGACGCGTTTGGCCCCACGTGCAGGTGATTGAGCATATTTTGCCTTGCTGCAGCTGATCTGCGACCCGGAAGTGGTGACACGAGAAATGGCCAGCTTGAATATCGACTTGAAGCGCTTTCCGCTTGGTAAGCGGACTAAAGAAGCTGAGATCTAGGGAATTCTGCAAACTCACGTTTTACTTATCTCGTGCAGGCAAGCTGTCGAAAGCGCAGATTTCGCAGGGCTACGATATTCTACAGCGCATTTCGGCTGTTATAGAAGAGGTGGAAGAACTCGCGAAAGCCTCAACTGCACCGCCAAAGGCGACCAAAGCCGGTGGGAAAGGAAGACGGAAAGCCAAAGCAAAGGCAAAGGGGCCGGCAGCAGCTACCACCAGAAGCGAGGCTAGCTACCGCGAAGATCTGAAGTCCCTGTCAAGTGAGTTTTACTCTCTGATCCCGCATGACTTCGGTCGTTCTCTGCCGCCAGTGATCGGGAATTTAGCGGATCTCAAGCTGAAACTCGAATTGCTGGAGGTGCTGTCGAACCTTGAAATCTCGCAGATGCTGCAGAAGCAGGAGGCTGAAAAGCCGAAGGGTCCAGCCATCCACCCGCTTGACCTCCACTATGACATGCTGAACACGAATATGGAGCCTTTGGACAAAAGTGGCAAAGAGTACAAGATCATCGAAAAGTACGCTATTGATGGGTCCATCGTTTGGAGCAGTCATCGTTTACTGATAATGTTCGTTTGCTTGTTTGTCGGTAGGTTTATCACAAATACAAACGGCGGAAGCAAATTCA